>BOPP01000592.1:0-16873 GCA_017312745.1 Gryllus bimaculatus | reverse complement strand
TCTGAGCTCTGCGACGCGGGGAGCAGCAAGTGCGTGGAGGGCGGTCGCCGCTCACGGATGCCGGAAGCCGCGCCCACGTAGCCTGGGAAACCTGAACCCCAAGATTTCGCGACGTCACGAATGCTTGAGTAAAGTCGGCGCCATGGTGAATCAAATAGTGTTCATAGTGTAAATGTTGTTGTGAAGTGTGCGTGTTTGTATTAAAGGACGAATAAATGAATGAATGAATGTGTTTTTAAATATAATTGCGTTGAAATTTGTTGTGTGAATGCGTATGAGCATGAAAAAACGAGAAAAACAAGATATAAGAACATTACTAAGAACTTGAATATATTTAAAATTCCCTGTACATAATAACCAGCAAACTCCAAAGAGAGTATGTATTAGTAATTGGTTAGTTTTAGTTAAAGCCTTTCCAATCTGCAAAAGCCAAATCGGCTGCAGAAACAACTAATGTAGTCGATAAAGACAAATAAATTCCCTCTTTTCCACGGCTACTGGAGAGGGGGAAAATAAAAAAAACACTCGGCATTTTACTTTGCTCGTCCGTGTCGTGAAATTCACTAGTCCATAAACCATACGTAGGGTTCTTCGAAATTAAAGAAACTCGTGTCCATCTTGCTCAAGTAGAAGCTTTGAGAATTTGAAGAACAAATCTTTAAAATTTTGGGGTACTTTACATGAAGCCACCTTCTATTCTATAGTATAGCACTATAGACTTAATGGAGGATCACTCAATGTCTATAAATACGTTCTACGCCATGTTCTTGGCTTGTTGTGAACTTGCCTTGTATCAACAATCCCATCTTACTGCATCAAATTGTATTTTAATAGTCTGTCAGCGTCCAAACAAATATAATTTTGTTGACAATCTTCTTCGCACAAGAGATTATAATTTTATTCTGCCAATTTCCCCTAAACCTGTTTTAAAATTCAAATATTCTTACTATGAGAGAACCCACAGGATTAATATCTTGGCTTTACTTCCACAAACTGTAGTGTCGCCTATTTGGATTCTTACATCAGACTTCTCCAATATATTTTCATTACTACTGATTGTTCTTTCAGATTTTTCATCTCTGGTGAATGATTTGATGCGTGAGGAGTCCATTCATCCAAATCAATAGCGTGTGCAACTCAATAGATAAACCATAAAAAAGAAGGAAAACAAAAGGTTCAATTCAATGCTTGAGATACGTAGATTTCGGTCATACCCGTATCCACTGTAATTAGGACATTTCGTGCGCATTTTGTGCTAAAGACCATTTCACTGCACAATGCAAATAATAATCTAAAATGTTAACTCTACAGAGTTACAATGGAGCACATAGGAGAGACCTCCGATCTAATGAATGCTCGTAGTATCAAATACTAATAGACAAGGGCAAACTATTCTGTCTCAGACAACCACAAAAAATCCTCTACCAATGATATCAATTTCATTTATTATCACAAACATTCCTTCACTCCCGCAGCCAACAATAATCCCAACTTTCACTCAAATAAACCACAACAACCAAACCTTGCCACCCCAAACCCTTAACATTACCCCAAACCAAATATTTAATCCATCCATCAACAATCACTTTACGAACAACGAACGTAGTCGTTTTGTGGCTTCCATCTAGCAGACAACTGATGATGATGGCTAAGCCATCGAAAGCTGCTATTGAATTAAAAAACATTGTTGGCAATGACAACATCTTTAATTATTTTAAAAATGCCAAAGATATCTTACCACAACTCCTATATATTACGAACAACAGTAACACACGCACTCCAACTCTACAGAATATAATTTACTCAATCACTTACTACATATAAAATATATCCTTAATAATTCCAAGAATAATACAAATCATACAGAACTCAATAACCTCGTACTTAAGTAACAATTTATGCTAATCTTCCCCTTAAAAACTTCGTCATTTTCAAATGGAACTCAAAAAATCCTAACTAATTTATTTCACCCAACGAAAGTCAGTTGATATATCTTGCATAACAGAAACTCATCTCAATAATTCTATGAACTTTTCAAATCCATGTTTGAAAACTTATAGATCTGACAGAGAACATAATGAAAGAGGAGTCCTAATCTTAATAAAAAAAAATCCTACACTATCAGTTCATCTCACTACCCCTTCCTGGCCTCGAAACAATAGTAATCAAAATTCCATTAAACATCATTGATCTCAACATAACAGCATACATACCTCCCAAAATTAAAATAAGCAATAACAATCTACAATAACAATCTATATATCTACATTATTACAACCATCCACCCCAACAATCATCATAGGAGGCCTGAATGATATGCACCACTCATGGGGATGCCGAGTCACCAACTCTGTAGGCAACTTCTTACGTAAATTACAATCTCAAATGCCATTCTTTATTATACCTCTCCAGATCCTACATATTATCCCTCTGATTCTCAGAAAAACCCAGACATCCTCGACATAGCACTCACACACTTCAGTTCCCATTTGAAGTCGCATACGTACCATGAATTATATTTCGATCACATCTCAGTCATTATCTCCACCCGTCACCCAGTTCCCCCTCCAACTCCCCCCTCTTCGATATTCCTAAACACGCTTAATATAAGCTGGAAAACGTTCAACAGAAACATCAACTTCTCAATCCCCCGTTTAAAACGTTAAAATCTCCAATAAACATTGACGACGCAATATTAATATTCAATAACACAATAATTAAAGAAATAAACAAATTACAAAAAAACAAAATTCTAGACGCTTATACTAAACTAAGAAAATCTCTTCCTTCTAAAATAATCCAACTAATAAATAATTAAATTTGTTCAAAGAATTGGTTGCTAGTGTTATTTAAATAATTGTATATTTTGAGATGTTGTAGTCTTAATAAATCCCAGAATCTTCTGGTTTTCCTTTTTAATTTAATTAGATCGTATCTATACAATTCTCACCATTCTAGTCACCTTGTTGGACGCAATTACTCTCGGAGAATATACCACCCTACCCTACTATATGTTGATTATTCAGAAACGTGGTCAAAATTTGGATTTCTTTACGATTGCGGAATATATTCTCCGAGCGTCCAAGAAGGTGACTAGAATAGTGAGAATTGTATAGATACGACCAAATTAAATTAAAAAATAAAACCAGAAGACTCTGAGATTCATTAAGAATACCATTTATCAAAAAAGAACACAATCATTTAAATAACACTTGTAAAACAGGTGTTGTACACTTACTGACAACCAATACACAACACTATTACAATCTCTAAACACCTAAACACCTCTTCGCTCTGAGCCACCAGATGACTTCTCGTTTGTTTTTTTTTTTGTTTTTTTTTGAATTATTTTAATTAAGCTGTTGGACAGAGAAATAGGGGCGTTTTTACGTAGTGGGGGGTGATTTTCGGGTTTTAGTGTGTTTACAGTTTTTGTTATTAGATTGTTTAAATTTATTATTGCTTGATCTATTTCAGACGAGGTGTTTAGGATTTTAAATTTATGTGATTGGGATTGAATTATTTTCTTAAATTTGACCCAATTTAAGTTATACGTGTTACGAACTGGTATAGGCGAAGGTGGGGGAGGGTGTTATCTGTAAAAATAACGACCAGAATGTGGTCCAAGTCGAGCTCGATGTGAGGAGATATCTAAAATATCGAGACGCTTGTGTGGGTCACGAGGATTGTATGTGAGTTCAGGAGGAGATATTAATCTTAATCTGTTAGTAGGTATGTGATTGTATAGTTGGGATCCAGCAGCATTGGTGAGTCTACACCTCCAGGAAGTGTGTTGAGCATTGAGATCACCTAAGAGTATAGTGGGTGACTGACGTGATTACGTTACTTAAGCTGGCGAAAATAGGCTTTAAATTAGGTGATTTATAAACTGCAATTATAGTTAGATTTATGCAGGGGAGAAAATTGCCGTTATTTTAAGCCCAGTGATAGGCATTTGATTTATTTGGTGATATGGAATAGTAGTTTTGATTAAAATGAGAACGCCGCCGCCTGGTGAGTGTAATCTATCTTTTCTAACTACGTTATATTGTAACGTATTAGCCAGCGTGCCTCATGGCATCTATTTGGGGACGCTTGGTAGAGGATTAGCCTCGCCACAGGAAGAAGGGTTTTTCCGTAAAGGGAAGAACACGGAAACGGGAGACACAAGGCTTTGGGTAGTAGGTCACGTAGTAGGTCACGTGGGCCTCGCCTATATAACATAGTGTATAGAGCCAGTGGGTGGGTTCTGGAGACAGCGGGAGAACCTCGTGCGTGTGCACAAAACTTGGCGCCACGACGGTGCATATGCGAGCCAGGCTCGCGAGGCTCGTGTCACTAGTTGACGAAGCCTGCGCAGGACTTTATGTCCTTGGGTGACTGCGGTCACGGTGGAGCGATGCTGTGTGCGTGCTCCGAGGTGAAGAGTGGTTGAGTGCCACGATTCACGCCGATTATCAATCGGATAAGATCGCTCCTGCGATCGAGGCAAACCAGCCGTTGGTGCGCCAGAACGGACTTTGTGTCCCAGCGTGACATCCGGTCACGGAAGCTAGGCTTTGTGCGCGCTTCAAAAGTAGGAGAGGCGAATGCCACAATCAAAACCATCTTCAATCGGGTTTGGATAGCTCCCGCGATCAGGGGATAGTAGGTCTATCAGAGCTAGGGTGTAAGTAGATTATTAAGTGTATATATTTGTTTTGTTTTCTTTGTTAATAAATATATTGTTATACGAAAGCTCTGTGTCAGTGGTCGCTGTGAGTATCCATGACGTCACAATATTCTGGACAATAATATGGAGAAGAAGGATTTAGATGTGATTCAGTGATGCAAGCAATGTCTATGTTGTTGGCTTATAAAAAATACTGAAATTCTATTTTTTTATTGCTGATGCTAGATGCATTGCAATTCATTACAGTTAATGAATGATTAAATTTAGGATGTGCCATGGGCAGTGCTAATATAGGAGGCTACGGGCTTGTTGGATATTTTGAACAATGACTGGTATAATCGAGTTAATGATACTGTTGTGTACGAATGTACGAATTTGTGTACGAATGGAGAATTTAAGAAACTGTGTTGAGATGAGTTATTTTGGGGGAGATAGCTTTGGGAGTTGTTAACTCATTGGTTTCGGGTAGTGTTGTTTGATTGCTGGCTGATACATAGCCGAAGTTTGGTATGCGGGTCGTGTTACGTAAGTTGGGAAAAAGATCATTGGTATTAGGGGGAGGGGATTGATGGTTAGTCCTTGACTTTTGTGGTGCTTGGTGGCTTTTTTTGCTTTTTTTTGCTTTTTTTCCCAAAATTGTTTTAAAATATGAGCATTCCATTCTTTGAATATGAGCTCTGTGCGCCCCGTCGCAGTTTTTGCATTTCGGAGGGTCGTCCTTTTGAGGGCATGAGGCCGAATAATGATTCTCAGAACAATATATACAAGACAATATATTGTTACAGTTGTTTTTAGAATGCCCGAAATCCAAACATCGGGGACGCTGTAGTGATCCTTTAACTTTACGCCTTCTTTCATTTTCTACTTTTAGATTACATATTACGTTTGTTTTCAGAATTATTTCAATATTCTGCTCTCCTGAATATTCAGCGGCTACCACTGGGATTGGTGACTTTGTAACTGGTTTGTACCGTTGTACCTTGACCGTTGTAATTGGTTTCTGTGTAAAGGAAGAATGTTTAGCGTTAAATCTTCGTATATTTCCTCTTGAGGAATAGATGGATGAATGATTTTTTAGACCACAGAGAACTTTTTGTTGGTTGGGTTTTAAGTGTGGAACTGTTTATTAGTGCTTGTAAAATATTAAATTTCTTTTAGAAATCTTCTATTTAGATAAAATTAATTTTTGCTTTGCCATTACTGAAGGTTGATGTAAACTGGTTAGTGATGTGGGTTTTAATTTCATTGTTTAATTCCATAATGTTTTCAGTATTGTTAATATGGATGCGAGGGATTCTAATATTTTCGGAGTTTTCAGGAACGGTGAAGTTTCGGGATACGGAACTTGATTCACTTTCTTGCAGGTCCCTTAAAGGATCAAATATATTTTTAAGAGGAAAACCATAATCTTGAGAATGGCTAAACACGATTTTTTTGTTTGTTTGCATGTTTACATTTGGATCACTATACCGTCGCTTACCACTGGGCTCTTGGGAAATTGGTTCTCACTTGTGCTGGTATTACCGTTGCTCTTTGAAGAACTCGTAGTGCCGTTGGCCGGCAGATAGTTACTGACCTTATTTAGTTGACCATTAACATTGCCATGCGGCATTGTCCACTTAACATGTGAGCTTGATGCGATGGGGGTAGAGGTAACCGCTGATCTGGTTGATGTTGTTCCAGTAGATGCCCGTAAGCGACCTCCATTTCGCCCTCGGTCAAGTAGATCTGAGCGAGGGTATCTACAATACACTGGCGAATGCCTGCGTTGTCGTCTGAAAATGTTGCACTAATTTGTTAGAATACTAGCACCATGCAATTCGTGAGAGTTGTTGATAACTGTTTCTGTAGCACTATAACTTTCACTAGAACACAGGTACGAGGCGAGGCGCAGCGCTGTACTCGCATGTCTGTACTGTGCGACTACTCGCAGCGGAATGAGTCTCTCTTCATCGCTCAGTGAAAGTATATTGATGATAATCGTCTACTGCTGATTGGCTCGTGCTTGAGGGGTGTCCCTCTAGTAGACGCTGTAGCAAAACATCAAGTAGACATTTCTATTCTATTTAATTTCTCATAATCATCTCGGTGTCCTCTTTGTAACTTACCACACGTATGTAGAACTTTTTAGTAATTACAATGTTTTTTCTTCAAATTTTTAAACTGTCGACGTTTGGGTAAAATAAAAAAAAATAAGTCAAAATCATTTTTTAAATTAATGATTTTAATACATACATCAAATAAAAGAACATTTTTTGTTCTTTAATGTCGCAAAATATTAAATGTCTGACTCAATTACAACATGAGTTAAAAATGATATTTTGCGATGCGAGGACTTTTTTAAAAATTTTAAAAATTAATATAATCTTGAAAATAATATTTGGGAAAAAATGAAAAACACATGTTTCATATTTTTGCTTATACTCTTCATAGAAAAAAGTTGATCCATACGGACAAACGATCCACGGGCAAATGCATCATTGTATTCTCACTGTACTTTCTCTCAGTACGCAATACCTACGAGGAAGTAAACTGTTTCTCGGAAGAAATTTGTCAATATTTCTTCCTTATTTACTTTTGCTTGTTACAAAATAGTTTCATGTTTCTAGATAACAGAAGGCTTACTTTTGATTTTTACAATTGCTTTTATTTGTTTCATTCTCACAGGTGCCTTTGTTGATGAACATTTAACATTGAAACACCAGTTTCCAAATTTTATACAACCACAATGATTGAAGATGATGTAAGCAATAATAGCTTTACTCACTTTCTCGTCGGTTTCATCAATTAATATTTCCCACCACAGTAACATTTAATACATTGGATTAAATACCCCCCATTGAAAATAATTTATTTCAATTGATAGTGACGCATCTCATAAATCAGCCTTGATCCTGTTATAGCAATTCGAGATTCCGATGTGCCGTTTCGCAGTGGACTCTGGCTGCCAGGCGCCACCCCTTAAGCCCACAAATGTGGGCCGGCGCCTCTTTCGCGGATGCGTGCGTGGCGGCGGTGGCGTGGAGGCCGCGGCGCCCCGCGGGAGTGGGAGGGGGAGGGGGCTGATGAGGCCGCGCGCTATATCGCTTTTGGCGGTTGCCGTTAAGTAGCACCTCCAAATTAACTAGGTAGCCGCAAGCCGACTAGCACCACCCGGCCCCACAGTCACCTCACTGCCGCGGCAAACGTGGGAAAATGCGTGTGTGTAAATGTCAACCACTGCTTCAATGAATTTTTTTGCTTTCATAATTAATGACTCCTGTCTTTATTGAAAGAGCAGCACTGAATTAGAAACGCTTCGATGACTTTTATTGGGCTAATGAATCGTGCAATTGGGGCATTAAATCTTAACAAATACTATTTTTTTATACTTTTATAATTCCGTGGCTAATTGCGTTGCATTCAAGAGTTATATATAATTTAGTGATATATTAGTATATATTATACTGTAATAAATATTGTTTAACAGTATCACTTTTGGATCACTAAAGAAGAAGAAATGCAAAAATCTACAGATGAAAATCCACGCATAGTATGGACTCCTTTTTTTAACATATTTATTTGTTCTGGATGTTTGTACATCTTTTAGTATAATTATTTTGCAGATGTGTTTTTGGATTTATGCTAGTTAAAATATCTAAGCTAACTTAATCTAACCTAAATTTAAAGTGACCTCTCCAACATTGGAGAGGATACTCTAGGGGAGTACCTGGGGGTTACATTTCATGGTTGAGTACGATTTTGAGAAAGGCTTCAAAAAAGGGCTCTCTCTATTTTTTATTCGGGTGTGGGTTGAATATTTAGTTTGAAATGGGATTCTGATGGGATGTCTGTTAGGTTTTGGTAGAAATGATGTGATATACGGGCTATGTGGTTTATTATTGTATTGATGTTTTATTCGGAATGGAGTTGTTTATTACTTATGAACCAGGAAGCATTTGTGATTAATCTATTAAATTTGTTTTGAATTACTTGGATTTTATTGACATTTATTAGTGGCCTTGTTATATCTTTATAAATTGTTGTAGAGTTTGTGACATGGATTTGTGTTTGTTCATTAGTGGCCGGAGTTGGATTAATTTATTTCTTGCTTGTTTAATTTTGATATCTATACGGGTTTTCCTGATTTTATGGATTGTAAAGGTGGGGTCCAGGTGATGGGGGAGCTGTAGGAGGGGGGGAGGTAAACTTCCTGAGTGAGAAGATTTTTGCTGTTGTTTTGTCAGGATTAAGTTGAATTTTCCAGATGTTTCAATTTTGTTTCAGTGGCTTTAAATTTGTGATCTGAGGTTATTGAGTGAGTATCCTGAGACAAATAGTATTCCCTCATATTTAACATATCCCACAGAATAAAATACATCTCTTCTCGCGAAACAAAGACTAATTAAGAAACTCCTAAATAAGAAAGCGATAAAATCAGTTCAATATTCTTAAAAAATATTGTTTTTATCATAAGTCATAGGAAACTTGAACCTATGTACGCACTGCAAAAATCTCCACATATCGTAATGTACTCACAACCATGCAAACATTACCACGTGTATCCATCACGCTGTGAAGTTGTTGGTGTTTATTTTACCCACGCCATGTGTATTTTACTTCATAAATCTAAATATTGATTTGTTATATGTGCAATAATGAGTAAGTAGCAAACAATAAATATATTTTCATGAACACACATTTTTAAAATCGACCTTAAAGATAAATAATAATAATAGTAATAATAATAATAATAGTAATAATAATAATAATAATAATAATAATAATAATAATAATAGTAATAATAATAATAATAATAATAATAATAATAATAAAGTGTCAAAATTGGCTAAACTCTCAGGTTATTTAAAATACTGCGAAGTGCAAGAAATTGCTTTATTTAAAACAACCCACATTTTGCGCTAGGTATTGTGGAGGCATCGACAGTCTTTAGATCTGCTCCTTAGGTAGCTGGTTACAACCTGGAGTAAATTTTATATTCAACCGACTCATAACATCTTAGTCGTAATGTAGAGGATAATAATAATAATAATAATAATAATAATAATAATAATAATAATAATAATAATAATAATAATGCAATTCACAGATAAAAATTAATGTTTTTTAGACAAAAAGTTGAATGAACATTTTTCAGTAGGAATAGATGTTAAAATAAGTCATTAAATTGAGTGATCTTCCAAAAATGGCACTGAATGACCACATCAGCCATACGTAATTCGTTATAAAACATCGGACTATAGAAAATATATAAAGCAATATACCAGAAATGTTGACCTCGTGAGTATCGTATTGTAGGCGATTCTTTGAATTGTGTCAGTGGTGTTCACGTGTGACGTAGAGGCCTGACACAGCACTCAACTAACGTTGATTGGGAGACATTTAGTAGTTTATGACAATTTCCTTTCCTTATGATGGGCAGTAGGGCATCGATGAAGTGTTATAACACGAGCTGTGGGCAAGCACTAGATTCCTCAGGCTGGGAGACGCGTCAAATATCGGACACAAGGCTTTGGGTAGTAGGTCACGTAGTAGGTCACGTGGGCCTCGCCTATATAACATAGTGTATAGAGCCCAGTGGGGGTGGGTTCTCTGGAGACAGTGGAGAACGTCGTGCGTGGTGCACAAAACTTGGCGGCCTACGACGGGGTGCATATGCCGAGCCAGGCTCGCGGGGCTGGAAGTCATTAGTTGAACGAGCCTGCGGAAACTTTATGTCCTTGGGTGACTGCGGTCACGGGGAGAGATGCTGTTGCGTGCTCCGAGGTGAAGAGTGCGTTGAGTGGCCAACGATTCACGGCCGATTCTCAATAGGATAAGATCGCTCCTGCGATCGAGGAAAATCCAGCCGTTGGTGCTGCCAGAACGGACTCTTGTGTCCCAGCGTGACCTCCGGTACCACGGAAGCTTAGCTTTGGTGCGCGCTTCAAAAGTAGGAGTGGCGAATGCCACAATCAAAACCATCTTTTCAATCGGTTTTGGATCGCTCCGCACGATCAGGGGATATAGGTCTATCAGAGCTAGGGTGTAAGTCGAATTATTAAGTGTAATATATTTGTTTTGTTTTTTTTAATTAAATATATTTGTTCTATAACGAAAGCTCTGTGTCTGTGGTCGCTGTGAGTATCCATGACGTCACAGACCGGTTATAGACCTAATTGGTGGCAGCTGGTAAATCGAATCCACGGGGGAGGAAGGATAGTGCCCACCAACTATAGACATAATTGGTGGCAGCGGGTTAAACGTATCCACGGGGGGAGGAGGATAAATCCACAAATACTAAACTATAATTGTGGCAGCGTAATCGAATCTCATCGGGGGGAAGGAGCTAAGTGCACACCACAATAGCACAAAAATTTGGTGCAACTGTAAATCAACTCCTACAAGAAGAGCATAGTGGGCAAATTACTTATTTGTGTCATAATCTGGTGGTAACGTGGGGTGGGCCAAAGTGCGTGGGCGGGAGTGTAATAGACATAATTAACGCTACACCGCCATAAGAATTCAGCGAGCCAGACGCCAGCATCACTACAACGCCAGAAGGACAGAAGGAAGGACGGAGAAGAAAAGGAAGGACGTCTGCGAGGCCACCCGGCTTTGACAGAATCACGCGAATTCGCAGGATCCGGCGTAAAGTATAGTTAATATGCATTGTTAAGCTCAGTTCAGGTTTTTAAGTCATGGCTTACTTACCGAGATTCGGGAAAGGAGTATGTAGTAGCACGTGGGCACAGAATTAGGACTCGGATAGTCAAACAGGTGGGGGAAACTTAGAGCTGTGTTAGAAAATTGATAGAGAGTCAATCCGATTACGAGGAGGAATTTGTGAAAGGGATAGTCAGCGAACACAATAAGGATCAAAAGAGAAGGCCGAACGGGAGGCCGAAACGCGAAATGAGCCCGAACGCGAATTCGAGAGGGAAAGAGCCTCGAACGGGAGGCCGAAACGCGAAAGAGCCGAACGCGAAATTCGGAGGGAAAGAGCGGAACGCGCGTTTCAATTAGACAAAACTCTGATAGAACAGGCGAAACAGGCGACGTCGATCTAGTCGCGCAGCCTGAATCGAGTGGTAAAGTTTCAGATTCGATTAAATCAGGTTCGGAGTCGTTTTAAAGGCGAAAACGCGAACGTAACAGCTTTTTCTGAGTGTGTTCGAAAGTCAGGCCGAACAATTAAGAAATTCCGGAAGAAGAGTGGGTGGCAAATCTTATGGGACTGCTCCCGATCAGATAAATGCGTCGTTTACCTTAGAAGGGCAAGGTTAGGAGATAGAATATGCCGAATTAAAGTATAGAACTATTGTGGAAATGTATAGATTCAATGCCGAGAAGTTTCGACAATTGTTCACGAACTGTAAAAGCCGTAACTATTAGCTGGAATTTATACACGAAGGGAATTTGCAAAATTATTGTAAAGAGTGGGTAGCTGGCTAGACATCCATACTTTTTTGGAAGAGTTAATGAATTTAATCGTAACGGATCAACTGAAACGCCGAGTGCTTATCGGAAATCCCCCAAGAGCATTTTATTGATGAGTGGGGGCGAATTGAAGTCAACTCTGGAGTTAGCTCGTAAGCTAGATAATTATGAAAATAATAGGGCAGGCTGGAAACGGTCCACATTTAAACAGTACAGGAAAACCGCGGACAACCGCAGCGGAACTGAAGCGAGCGCGAGCAAGCCGATTTCAAAAGCACTTGAAAATTCAGGGGAAATCAGGGGTAAGAAACCGATGTCAGGGCCGCTTATGAGAAGCCAGACAAGCGGAAAATGTTAGCAGTTGTGGGTCGGTCGGATCACATGAAATACGTGAATGCCCGCAGCGCCGCGAGGCGAAAGGATTAATCATGTGATCGGGACAAAAACGGGCTAGAGAATTGCTTTTACCGGGCACGTGAGTGAGGGCAGAATTAACGTTTAGCCGGGAAATTCTTCAGGGACTCAGAAGCGTCGTTTGATATTGTAAACGAGAAATTCATCAGCGAATAAGAATTTGACGGGAAGAAGCGTGTGGATTTTGCAAGCCACTGGATTGCCTCGACTCGCATCTCACCAATGTAGAAAGAAGTCGAGATAGAAGGACTCGTTCGGAAAGGTCCGTCACGAAAGCTGCTGTCGTACTGCGAAGAATGTGACAGAGGGATATTAGCTTATTAAGTAATCGAACAGCGCGTTAATCTGGAAGAAGTCAAGGGTCAGGATTTAATTGAGCATCCGTAGTTGCAGCGGAACTACTCGGTCACAAGCCGCTGAAACGGCGCCAGTTGAGCGTGAGGGGGAGTTGGCAGGCCTCGAACGGCAGGAGACTTCAAGGTAGCGAAGCAGGTAGAAAACACAAGATGCAGAAGTCCGAGGAAACTTATTAGTGAACAGGATGAAAAGTGGGCAGGTGTTACTGAATCCCCAAGTGAATGAACTTATAAATGTTAGCCAGAAATGAGTTCCGCCGCGTTCACAACAAAGTACAGGGAGATTAAAGTACTTTATGACACGTATGAGCACTGTGAACCAGAAACAGGGCGAGATTGCGTATTTCAATTAAAAACAGATTTTGTATCGATCAAACCACAAGCAAGCGCGGTGAAACTTTTAAATGTTAGTGGTTCAGGCACTAAATATCGGGCCATGCCATTCTGGACAAGATGTGGCCATGAAACCGCGAATGCCTCATTAGGGTTGCACTACAGAGAGATATTGTCGCGATACACATATCATTACATACTAGCGCGATCTATTTCCAGGATATGGAGACTTATGTGAAATCTTGCGATGTGTGTCAAAAGTAGGCAGGCCAAATGATCGAAAAAAGGCAACCGTTAGTTTTAAGTACCCGCCGATAACGGAAGTCTTTGGCAAAATTAATATCATACGTGGTGGGCCTCTTCCGAAATTCTGAGGGTAACAAATTCATTCTCCTTCAAATTAATCTAAGCGACACAGGGCAAGAACACCTAGACTTTTGGAGCAGGTGTTTCTAATATTAGGAGAAAGCGAAGTTGCATGTGGCATGCGGCAAATGTAAAATATGCACGGGGGAAGAATGTGCCAATACCTGGGTACAATAGATATCGATATAGGATTTTTGCGGCCAGTAAAGGCCAAGGTGAAAACAATTAATGAGCATCCCGCATCCACAAATAAAAAACAGTACGGTGCTTTTCTCGGGCTGACGCGGGTAATTACACGGAAATTTTAAAATTACCGGGATTATCGAGTATCTCAGCAACGCATTAACCGGACTTATTGCGAGGGTCGCGAAACCGGGCAGGACAAGGTGAGTGGTCGCCAGAATGCGAGGTGGCAATTTTTGAGAAATTGAGAAACGCTCTATGTAACGCAACCAGTCCTTCACGCGCCCAATTTTTAATAAGGCTTTATCGTGGCAGTGGTGATTGCGTCAAATAGAGGGATCGGCTCATTCTTGGACAGTATAACGACAGGGGAGAAGAAAACGCGGTGTTATACTTACGTCGAAAATTCACGGATACTGAGTTATTGCGATGCCCACGATCGAGTTAGAGTGTACGAGGGCAATTAATCCTGGGCATTGCAGCAGTAAAATATCACTTAGACAGAAACGCCAAAATCAGGTAGGAAAGTGACCACAATCCATTGTATAATGGTTGAACAATTGCTTCAAGTAAAAATCCTAGATAATTGCGCATGGTCACTTTATAATTCAGTGCCTACAATCTTGAAATTATTCACAAGAAAGGGAAATTCACGTTAACGCATATGCCTTAAGCAGAAATGTTTTTATTGATACACTGGACACCTGAATGAGCTGAGATGCGGAGGGCTACACTGAGTTGGATCACTTGATTGGCATTGTATCGAAGTCTAAAGGAAATTATTGTATATATGTAACAAGGCTTGGTTTTTGAAAAAAGTTGTATTGTTTGTGAATGTTGTGTATTTTGTGTGTTATGTACATTTTGGGGGTCTAGTGAAGCTCTGATAAGCATAGAAAGTTGCAGGGTGTGTTGTAAAATAGGTTTTTGTGAATGCATCTGACGAAGGTATAATTACTTGACTGTGTAGATAAATTTGTATATAATTGTAAATCGTAAGGGCAGATTTTAAAATGTCTGAACATAATGAAGTTAGGTAAAATTAGAGTTTTTAGGGAATTTAGTTTTTGTATATATAAATGTGTATATATATGTAATAATATGTTAAACTAGGGAGTTTTTGCTAGAATGTAAAAACATAGGAAACAGGTTTAGAATAATACTTCTGCCAAGTTCCGAAGTTTAATTGCGTGATGAATTTTTAATTGTGGATGTCTCCTGCATAAAAAATTCTAAATGGGATTGGAGATGTATGTAACGTATTAGCCAGCGTGCCTCATGCTCTATTTGGGGACGCTTGGAGCGGATTAGCCTAGCCCACAGGAAGTAGGGTTTTTCCGTAAAGGGAAGAACGCGGAAACGGGAGACAAGGCTTTGGAGTTTCCCGCTTAATAAGAGCTTTTCACTGTTATAACAAGCGAGGGGGTGGCGTGACGTAGTAAGTCACGTGGGGCCTCGCCTATATTAACTGAGTGTACAGAGCCAGTAGGGGGTTCCTGGAGACAGTGGAACCTCGTGCGTGTGGCACAAAACTTGGCGGCCAAGACGGTGCATATGCGAGTCCAGGCTCGCGAGGCTGGAGTTCTTGTTCGACGAGGCTGCGGACATTATGTCCTTGGTGACTGCGGTCACGGGGGAGCGATGCCTGTGTGCGTGCTCCGAGGTGAAGAGTTGGTTGATGCACGATTCACTGCGATTCTCAATCGATAAGAATCGGCTCTGCGATCGAGGCAAACCAGCCGTTTGGTGCGCTACGAAACGGGACCTTTGTTTGTCCCAGTCGTGAACCGGTCAGATGAAGCCTGGCTTTGTTGCGGCGCTTCAAAAAGTAGGAGTGGCGAATTTGCCACAATCAAAACCATCTTCAATCGGGTTTGGGATCGCTCCCGCGAATCAGGGGCATAGTAGAGTCTATCAGAGCTAGGGTGGTAAGTAGATTATTAAGTGTATATAATTTGTTTTGTTTCTTTTTAATAAATATATTTTGTTGTAATACGAAGCTCTGTGTCTGTGACGCTGTGTGTATGCCATGACGTCACAGTAAAGCATGGTGGGTAGAAAAGAAGCGAACCGGACAACATATAACATTTAAAATTGAAGATATATCAAAATAAAAATGATATTTCACAATAACATTAAATTGCGGTCGCGGGTGACGAGATCGCTAAGGCAGTAGTGCGTATTGAACTCGGATCGAAGGAATCGCGGTTGAGTCGCTCGCTTCGGTCATGGATGTATTGTGTTTCGTCTTTCATCCACCTATCATAATTTTATCGTGTCATCCCCATAGTTACCATACGCGTTACAAGCAATAGTGGTCGCAAATGACCTAGAAGTTGATGCGACCTTAAATAACAAGAAGGTATATTATTTAACTTCTTTCTGAATTTTAATTCACAACGATCACTCACATTGGAAATAAATTTTCTCTCGCACACTACTGGACCTATTAATATACAATCACATTTCGGGCTATGTTGCGTTCCGTAGTTACGTGGTATCTAAAATTAATTTTAGTTTTTCATACAATTTTATATAACAAAGTGCAGAGTTTTTTCTCGCAAGTGTCAGATAAACGTATTTATACTTACAACAAAACTAAATTCTTAGGTAAGGGAAAGCACAACATTTACCTCTAGTCTGAAACAACTACATGTGTGGAGCGGGTAGGCTTCCCCTGCCGGGAGTCATTGGGGGCAAACTTGGCATAGTCCCTGGCGCAGGTGCAACGTTTCAGCCGGCCATTCTGTGACCTTCTCCTGGGAGGAAGATTCCAAGTCCAATTATAATTTCTCAAGACACAAGGTTCATATCGATACCAACAAAATGGCGTACTATCGTTGGCAAACACTTCACAGCGTGAATGGATACACGTGGTAATGTTTGCTATGGTTGTGAGTACATTACGATATGTTTGGAGATTTTTGGCAGTGCGTACATAGTTCCAGTTTCTATGACTTATTGAATAATAAAGGATGTTGTCTGGTATCAATAACTTTTTTATTATATCTTACGATCGTTTCGGGGTCCCACATAGCGGATCCTTAGGAGCTTGCAGGCTTCCGCGGCCGAAAACAAAGTTCTGGCGTTCTACATAAAAAGTTATTGATAGCCAGACAACATCCTTTTA
>BOPP01000591.1:11891-25822 GCA_017312745.1 Gryllus bimaculatus | reverse complement strand
TATGCAACAACCCTGTCATTAAATGTGCGAAACTGTAATTCAGGATCATCCAGCATGCCTCCATTTTCTTTCGAACCTGCCTCTTCCCGACCACCTACAGCAACCATGGACTATAACTGACAATTAAACTAAGACTCAACTACACCAACATGACGAGTCAAAAGCAACGGGACCCGATTGAGTTAAAGAGATAGCTCTACGACGACTAACGAAAAAAGCCATCAGAATTTAACCCTCATTTTCAACTCCTGCATTCGACTGAACTACTACCCGGACTTATGGAAGACTCAAAATGATCCCCAAACCCGGAAAAAGCAAGAGACAACTACAGATCCATCAGCCTCCTTTCAACAGTTAGCAAGATCTTTTACAAAAAAAATAATTCTGGACAACGACTGACGGGGCCGATCATGGACTAAGTCAGATTAAAGGCAGATATCCAAGCATCTGTCCGCACGCCAGCAGCGGGGGCGCTCTACCAACGCGGTAAGGTCACGGGCTGCATTACCTTCTCGAACGCCACCGACGAACAGCTAAGGCACTTACACGAAGACGTGGCGCGACTGCAACGTGGCGCGTCGCAGGTCCGAAGCAGTCGCTATTAGGACCCGTTAAACACGTTCCCTTAGCACGTAATCGCCAACCTTTACGGCGGCATGACCAGATGTGGTCCCCACTCGGCCAAAGCTCTTCAAGCCCTCAACACCAGCCTATCTCTTGCTCGTGCTGTCTCCCAGAACGGACGAAGCCTGGCATATTTCAGTTCCCTCCCTGTCACGTTTGTTGCTATATCACGCCACCTGAGGGAACTATCAGATAGCGTACGCTCTCTACGGGACAAGATAGACCGTGCCGATCTAAGCCGACTTACGCCCTCCATCCTCCCCTCTCACGAATTGGACGACGCTCTGACTGAACTGCCAGAACACCTAGAATTTATTTACTACCCAGGCAAAACCCTTCAGCCAATGTATGACATTGCTCGTACGCGAGTACTGTCAGCGTGAGGGAATCCGATTCATCTCACTACCGCTGCAAAGCAATGACATGCGCTTTAGAGTACTGAAGGCTGTTTCGCTACCCTGGGCCGAGGATACGGATCAGTGCCGTTATCATTCGCCCTGACGCGCCGTACTTAGCCGTCTCTTCTCACAGGCGTTTTATGTTGCCGCCACTTGAGTACGTGCGGCAATGTATGAAGCTGGGTCTCACCATATGCCCCCCAACTTCCCCCTCCTTTCCCTTAGCTCCTGCACGAGAGCGCACGCATAAAGCAACTTTGCGATATCCATTGACCTATACCGCCTTACTCTATCTTCGTTAAGGGGCCGTCTCCGGGAGAATGGTTGTTCAGCGTAAGCAAGAGCACCGAGGCAATAGTCAAGGGCCCCAAAGGAACGTCTAAACTTACCGTAAAGGGCCATGGGCGTCTTCGTCTGGCGTCCAGCTGTTCGGTGAGTATTGATGAGTACCAGCTACCATTTCAAGCAGTTATTCCAGTCAGGCCGACATAGGTATCGATCCAATTATAGTCACTTCCGATTGTGGATACCGGGGTCACAGACCAGACCTAGGTCGAAGTAGCGCAGCAATCCGCTATCTTAAAGCATGCTCTGAATGCAATAAACAGGTTGGATAATCACAATGTCCCCACGATCTCCCTAGCCGCGGTGAAAAGGGAGGTGCAAATACTGTCACCTGTCGAATCCCGACTACGCATAGCCCATTTCACAGGGATCGGTTCACTGTCGGCGATGTCGGGCCTGCTGCAGTGTGATCGTGTAACCTCAGATGTCGCCGCAGCGCTCCTTGCACCCCCCCCCCCAGAAGCTGTAATCCAGCCTCAACCTATTCCCAGCCATTCCGCTGTCCAGACCCTCGAAACTACCCACAGCTACCCAGTACACCCTGCTCCTGTAGCTATGACACACATTCGCGTTCACCCGCCTCTAACTTTAGACTAGTTACTTATAGTGGTTTTCTTTCGCTCTCTAGTTATATTTAAGTATGAATTTGTTCAAGCAATTAAGTGATTTTCGTGAACTACTGCATATTTTCGATGTACGTTCGTTACATTCATTGTTAACTGTACGCAGGTATTGCCGTCTAGAAAGACATTTTGTTCATTGAAGATGGAGATCTGTTTATCCCTTGCGAGTACTGGGGCCTTATCGTTTCATTATTGGTTCTAATTTCTGCAAATATTCTCTACCGCCGTCACGGTTCCTTAAGTTGAGATTGGTAATTTCTGTAATTGTCCGATATAGTTTTGGCTGTATTTTAAATGTGCCTTGATGAAGATTGTAATTCCTGTAATTTGTCAGATAGTATCGTGTATTTTAAATTTGCAGTGAATATTGGCTTGATCCAGTTAATTAGCCGTTATCCTTGTGGAATATTATCTAGTTTAATATTAGTGTTCATTGGCTTTAATAGTTTTTGTGTTACGTTTACGTTTTGCAAAATAAACTGGATGTTTTCTTTCCGGGCTCTGTGATAGGAATACTAGTGGTTGTGGATTTGAAGATTTTTTGCTGTAAACTATTGTCATGACACGTCTTTCGTATTGGAAAAAAAAAATTTTGTATTATTAACTGTTGTGAATATGTTGTTTGAATGTTGAGTTCGCCTTGTAACCAAGACTGCTGGTTTTCTAAAGGTCACTGACAAGTCCGGAGTGAATTGTGGGTACCCATCCCGGAGGCCTATCTTTGCGGCGGGGTGATGTGGTGAGCGCTCCTGCCTCTAGCGCAATTCGCTTTCACCCCCTCCTTCCTGACGACTGACGCATCGCCCCCGCGCGGACCTTGCCCTTGGACTCCCCTTTTCCCTTACGAAAGACTTGGACGCATCCCGCCGCCGGCGGCCGCCGCTTGCACCTCTACCATGCTCCCGGCAAGGCAGCGGCCGGATGACGCACCATGACGAGAACATTCGGCCTCTTGACCCAACCACGGGCGACCTTTCGTACATCCGCCGGCGGCGGCTCCACCGCGGGCAGTCTCGTGTAATTCTCTCCTGCAGTGAATAACGCCTGGCTTTTCTGGGAGGTACGGCGCTCGGCGCAAAGGTGAATAACCTTGACTTTCCTCACGACCTAGGCGCTTTCGGTTGCGAGCAGCCGAACAGGTCGCCGCGGGTATTGGGAGCGCGCGCCGCCGAGCGCCGTGGCTCGCCAACGGGGCAATCCGCCCCGCCCCTCACCGAGTGACTTGTCTGCGGGCCTTTCATGTAAATCGATGCAGTATTTCATTAAAGTCTTTTGTTATATGTGGGAAATCCTGCAAAGAAAAAAGGAAATTTCTCATCAGGATACAGGCCTTTATTGGTAGCGCGCCCCCTCCCGCTCCGCTCAGGCCTTTCGCGTCATGCCAACAGTACCCACAACAGAAGAGTACAATAGTGTATTAGACTGTTCAATATTAAACAAAACCGCGAAAACCTAGGGCTAGTTATTATTAACGATTATTTTGATATTTATTACAACTTTGTTATTTTAAGCAGGTTATTCTACTCCTTGCTGGATTTTGGATGACTGGACTTCAGTGTTGTGGAAGCGCCCAATCTTACCCGCCTTTTGCGGACATCTACGGTTTCTCCCTGCGGACGTTACGAGAACCATTAAAAACGCACACCCGCCCTGGCGAACGTGTTTGATTAAAAGCTAGTCCAAAAAGAAGACGACCACGACGCCCGCAAGTGGTTCCAAGAAACCCATCGGCTATACCGGACAGCGACGACTCCACCGAACACCGGACGACGCCGCCTCCTCCACGCCGCGACCGCAAGCCGCCGCCGGTCCGCGGCACCGGGAGGGGTCGCAACTCCACCGGCCACAATGCTGCAACAAGCGAAACCCAGCACCGACACCACAAACCATTCTGCACGATTTTTGTTTTCCAAGCAACCGACTATGGCATCCACCTCCACGAGAACACCTGCTGATGCTGCTGCTTCTATGTGTAATCGTGGCGGGAGAGCATTGACGATGGGGAGACTCCTGGAACAGCAACTACTCAGACGACTTGGAAAAAGACTGGAAGACGAAAAAGACAAATAATGTAACTAATGAAAGACGCAAACATACAAAACACAGTAGGGGCTAATACCTGGACATAAGTGACCAAACCGACCCGAAGTACCCCTATTTTCATGTTTCTGCTCCTCCGCCAACCATAGAATCGATTCCAAATCCTTACAAACAACGACATACGGTCTAACAGACAATGAAGAAAAGATGGACGGTAACAGAATACAGAGAGCAGTAGAAACCATCTAACCAACACTGTAGAAGGACACCAAACTCCGGACAACAACCGACCGACTTAATAGGGACAGAATTCAGCATTGACAAAAAACTAAAAGACTCCAATGACTTTTTAAAACTCCTTCAGACTATTTCACCTGACGGCTTCAACGCAAAAAATCGAACCAAGAGCTTCATCATAGCAACGCAGGCGAAACGTTAAGCTATCATAAAATAGACTACAATCCCAAAAACTTCGACTAGACACATCCCCCAACCAACAAATTCATACATTCACTACGCGGCCACCACAGGGACGACTGAACCATGGACGAAAACTTATAATACGAGGGCTATCCTCCAATACGTCAGTAAAATCAGACGCCCAAAACAACAACACTATCCTCACGACGACCACCATGCTTAGCGCAAGAACAATTCATAATCTACAACGACTAAGAATCCAATCAACCATGTTAAATCAGTTTATATCGGCAAAAAAATAATTATATACCATCAAAAAACGTAAATCAAGCATCATTAAAGGACCGTGGGCAACAAGTCATGACATAAAATTATGACCATTCTGACCAAGGTTTGTGACATGTTTTAACCTATGGCGGTGCAGACTAAGCCTGAGCCAACATCACGACCTGGAACGCAATACCGAGGACTATCCGCGGAAGCTCAAACAAACATTAAATAAGACTTAAACGACTCCCAATCGGGGAATAATTACTAATACGAGAACGAAACGTACTGCTTCCGCAAATCCTTCCTCATTCTGACTTCCTTTTTAAGCCGACCGACAAACCCACCCTGGGAGGAGGGTACGGTCATGTGGCATTAGAAAAACCATACCCGAGCACCACCCACGTCCAACCTCCCATATCGAAAACACCCGCTCGAATTCGAAACCTTCACGGGAATCCCCTCACTATCATTTCCTCTTACAAAAACTTCCTGACGGCACCACTACTTCTTGGCAGAAACTTCGAAGCACTAAATAACAAAAAAAGAGAATTTTAGCTGGTGATTTAATTCTAAGAACACCGCCTGGGGACCTCGCTCCAGACAGACGATACAGGCCGGGCGTGAACTACGGACTACATACGTGACGCAAGAATCGACTGACTTTAGACGTTCCTTCCGAACCTACTCACCTCTCACCATGCCTTCGGCGCAATGACATCCTTGATCTCCCTTATGCCATTCAAACTGTTCCCATTTTCCTTACAGCACCATTATGAATTAGAAATCGATCACCTTCCTGCAGTTATTTTTAAACGCATAAATTTTCCTTTCCTAGCGAACCAATTCCATTTCCGCGGCGAGATGCTTAGGCTCACTGAAAGAACTTCCGCCTCCCTCATTTTCAAAACAAATGCAATATCCTCCACCCGTCCTCATCAAACTTCCGGGAAATGAAGAGTGCCGTAACTCCATTTTAAACCTCCATGTCAAACTGATCTCTCTACCACTGTCCACCACATCAAACTGTAGCCGCAGAACTTCAACATCCATCATATAACATAACCCTACATATGGGCATAAAAGACGTACACTAAAAAATTTTACAGGACGCCCAAAGGACAGAACCGTAATTTATACATTACGATCAAATAAACACGAACTTAAAAAATACGAAACAACTAAAGATTTCGACGAAAAATTAAAATTCGCTACGACCAAACATCCCCAGAAACTTAAGAGACAAATAGAGCTGAGACAAAGACTAACAATATCTTCGCCGCATAAACCTTCCTAATGGATACAGGACCCTACGACCCTGAAATATCCGAGTTGAAAGCAAACTGCCTTACGCCTCGAACTTGACGCAGCCAACCGTCTTAATGATCCTGAAGCTTTGGGACAAAGGTGCGCAACATAGTACAGCCCTCACTAGAAAACTTCGGCGGGCTGCCTTCCACAATCGTCACCGAAATGATTAGGACGTTTGCGTCACAAAGCCCGTACATTCGGGTGTCATATGTGGGCAAAGCGAGATCCTGAAAGCGGAGGAATTGCGGCCGGAGTCCCTCAGGGAATGGATCCCTGCGTCTCCGCCTGCAGTTCTCCGTAGTTATATCAATAACATCGTACATATACCATTAAATACGGTTTTTTCTTTCGCGCTAACCTACATAGGGCAGTCAATAGCAAGAGGAATAAACTGGACCACAAATTGAAAATAGTTTCAGCGGGACTTTTCAGCGAAGTTACAGGCAATCTGTTACTCCGCCCGGCGAAGCACTAATAACTAAATATTTTACAGCACGCAAAACAGATTAAACACTTTGACACACATAAACTGACATGAGCGTTTAAGGCAACTTATGAGGCGTAACATTTGATCGAATAATGCGCTTGCATTTTCCAGGTCAGGAGATTTCTATAAAATTATAGCAAAGACCTGTTAGCTTTCTGTACACTAGGCCTCGGATTTCGTTTCGCACTCCATAAAACGTGTTTCTGTCCTGTGGGCCATCTAACGGCTGCGGCAATCGTAGTGGACCACAGGCCACATGAGTACACGGATACACTCTGAAAGGTGGTACAGAACAAAGTTCGGCGAACTCATAAGAAAACGCCTCCGGCTCGGAAACGGTTGAAAACTACTCAGGTAGGAACTAGATTTATCGAGTCCTTCACTCAAAGCTTGAAGGAACGGTCATTTGTTTAACAACGCTATCAAGTCTTTCAAACCAATGAAGCTCCGGGCAAACGCTAAAACAATTAGCTCGAACAGCGTCTTCACTATAGATCAAAGAAGACAAGCACTCCCCTCTGAATAGTTCTGAGGACGGTAGTGGCAACAACAAAAGCCGATTTTGGCTATTGAACTAAGATCTCGGCACGAACGCGACCTCAGCCACTTACACATAACAGTAAAGACGCGAAATGCGTGCTACTAAACAAACTACATCATCCTCCGATCTAAGCGGAAGAAAATCTTGGTTTTTGGAAACATTCTACAAATTTTTGGGACTACACCTGCTCTGGATTTGGAAACAACTCTACAGGGCTACTTCGACGACCCTATCGTCGCTGGATATCCTTCACGCTACTGGAAGGCGACCCTGGCACGCCGAACCTTTTGCAGCCTGGGATCCGCCTGTTTTCCGCCTGCAACTCGCCCTCGCTGCCACGGCCGCCTTTGCCCAGCGCGCGAGTAAGCGCTGCTCGCAGTGCAGCAAAACGTCTGCACAATGCGCGTATGGCTGACGAGCCTATCGCTAGCCCAATCAGACCGCCTGGTTCGGCTCGCTTAGCATTTGAACGCCCATCGACTTGCAACACACGTGCGAATATGTCAAGAAGCAACGGGAGGACCCGCAACAAAATTAATTCAGCTCAGCCGCGGATTCCTCGATAGCGAGGACTCCGTTGACGCTTTAGCGAACACCGAGCAAGCAGAGGAAGAGACGCCGGCACTCCCCCACTACCTTCGCGCCTCACTCTGCAACTGCAAATGCACTCCTTCAGTTAGCGGCTGAGGACTTCGGCACCGGGACAACCTGCCCAGCATGTGGCCGGTCTCCCAGCTCCATCAGTTGAGCGAACACCGCGCGCTCACGGTACGGTACTGGTGTGGGAACTAATACGACTTACACTACTTGAAGCGTAAAGGCCCAATCACTTTCTGGGTGAGTTACACAAACAAGCAACGAATACTGACATGAGAGATTCATCAAAATTTATCCGGCCCCCCCGCAAAACGTCCAAACTAAACCTTCTGCGCCACCTCGGGTCCTCATTACCTCCAACCGCTTTGGTGACTGAACAGAGAAGACTCATACATGGCCGGCAAGGAACTGAATGAATTAGAACAAACAGATAAGCTTAAACGACGAAATACTAACCAACCAAAACGACGCATAACGCGACAGAAATAGAAACTGCAAAGAGAGAATAAAGAACTGAAAGACCCGCAGACTACTTCTTAAATGGCTTCTAAAAAATTACACTTACAGCAAAAAATACAGGGACCAACTACTTTTATTGCAGCAAACCGGACACCAAGAAAATTAGTCAAATTTCTTGACAGACTTGTAAAATCTACGACTTGACAATACCGAATAATCGGTTCCCGAAAAAATCCACTACGCAGCCACCATAGAATTGTCACACAATCCAGAGAAAACCTTGTAATCAAAGTATCTCCCCGCAAACACTTGCTCACTAGGACATATCGCAGAACGGTCCAAAGACCCTGGAACATCAATATCGCACGACATATCTGTTAAAGAAACTACTTATAGCAGAACCTTCCGTATCCATCCTTTAATGGTAGATTCTTCTGTTAGTTAACAACTACCCGCCTCCGGTAATCCTACAACAGTCTTCGATCCCCGTCCCTTCCCGCACACCTACAGCAAACACGAAAAATCCCTGACACATGAAATCATGACACATCACCATGAAGCCTGATTCGTGCCATGGCACAGTGATGAGACTGCTGCTACTTCACGCGAAGGGAGCACGCGGGTCAGCTTCGCTCGGACGGTCGGGGAAACGGCTTGACACCACCCCACCCAATTATTTACAGCAGCTCCAGCTCTCTTCAACGTCGCCTTTTCGAACTTGCAAGCAAGTAGCGTTTTACAGGAAACAAGCAGGCGGAGTTAGGCCGCCTTCGCCGACAAGCACAAAAATTTCTATTTTGATGCTTGGCGAGGGCGTACTCCGCAGCCAAATGATCGGTCTTCTCTTCCTGGCCACGTTTGCTACACATTAAGATAATCAGCAAACGGCTCGCGCACGGTAATCGGCGGCGGAACGGCGCGACATCGGCGCACCATGAATCCAGTTTTGCGGCCGCTTCAGTTTCATCGAGGCCACGTGGCGGTTACGGTCGGACGGAAAAGTGCGCGATGGGTGGCGCACATTCATCTCCGCCTATCTCCCGCCGACGAGACCTTTTTTTCTAGCAGCGAGCATCTTTCGAGCCGCTCGCCCGCGTCCTATCCTCCTGACGGGCGAAACACCCGTCTTGAATACCGCTGCATATTCACATTCGGAGGCCGACAATAAGAAACAACTACCGCCGGAAACGCAACGGAATACGAGGAGATGCTCGATGCAACTAAGCACATTTTCCCCTGCCACCTCGAGAGCGACCGACACTTTACAGCATCGCCGCATCGCGACCTTGGCGCCCTATTCACCTCACCACAGCTTGCGGGCTTTCCTTGACTCAGCCTACAAGTCGCGAAAACGGGCGCGGCGACCTGCACACATCTCTAGTGCTTTCTTCCACCCACCCCCGCAAACGCAACCTAAGTTGGCTCTGTTTCCAGAAAGAACTCAAGAAGCGGCCTCCAGGAGCGGAGCCCATTCATCAGATTCGCAAAGCAGATCTAGTCCCAGGAGCAAAAATAGCTAGCAGATGCTATCGTCAGATAGCCTGAGTGGCGGCCGTGCCTTCGCTGGGCAAAAAACGAGCAGCGAGCCACGGAGCTGCCTCCGAGAATAATCGCGCTGATCCAGCGCAATAGACAGGGAGCGAAAGGAATGGCAGCGCACGCAGATATTCGGCAGATACGTCTCTCGCAATTTTCCAGCCCGGTAGAGGCAGCAGCCGCCTGCGAGCACGGCTGAAAGCGTGGGCATTGCACGGTCGCAGCGGCCGCGCACGCCCGCCCCGCCGACGAGCCCCGGGAAAAGGGCTAAACCGATGTCGCAGAAGTAACCGACGCCATCGCCGCCCACATTGGGGAAGCACCAGAACACAGTCGGGAGTACAAATGACGTCCTTAACAAAGCTCCGCGCAGCGCCATAAGTTACATTGTGTGCCTGTTTTGAAGCACTTCTCAATTTTTTCCAGCTATTTGCAGCAGCCTTAACAGCCTGGCACAGTTTGAGGATAAATTCTCCTTAAGAATAATTTTTTTAATTTAGAGAAGCAACGCTTTAATTAATAATCAACAATTTTGGTTTCAGGCGCACGACTCCAACTAGTGCGCATAGCAAACCAATGTCGCGCAGACTAACGAGGCAGCGATTCATAGGCCGGCGTTTTCCCCTGACGTAGCCGGCGCCTTCGCTAAAGTTTGGCATGAGGCCCGCCTGCGCCAAACTCATCTCAGCCAACTTGTCCCTCCTACATCACACACCTGCGTTTCCGTCCTTCCTCGGCGAACCAGATCGTTTCAAGTGACGGTTCTGAACGAAAATTCAACGCTCTCGCCGGCATACGGACGGGCCGTCTCTCCAGCGTTCTGACTGTATGGGCCGGCGAATATGCCAATTTCCACCAGGCCGAGCTCGCCATGTACGCAGACAACTCTGCAGTAATTGCCACTTTCAAAAGAATCGATCTTGCTCGTTAAATATTTGGATAAAATTTGGTTCTAGGCCGCCCCCCCCGACCCCAGGGAGTGGCTGCGGGCGCTGGCGGCCGTCGAAGTCAACGTGGAAAAGAGGCCCGGCGGCGCTCTTCAACCACGAAGATACAAGTACGGACCAAGCCGCCGGCCGCTCGCGCTACGCAATTCAAACATTGAAATGGCGCGCCACTACAAAAGTACAATCGGCATCACTTTCGGTTTCGAACAATTGCATGGCCCGCCTGGGCATGTATGCAAAGCTATTAACATAAGGCGAAGCAAACTGGTCCGCACGAGGCAAATAGCCTTCTGATATATTTAGCCTATTGGATTAGGTCCCATTTGGACTACGTCTGCCAGGTTTGGAGAATAGGGCGGCACGGCAGCCCTTGAAATAAAGTTGCAAATGTTCAAAAAATGTGTGGCCTTCGTAGGATCACTGAAGCGCGCCACGTTAAATTTACTCTTCGAATTACAATCAATATTAAATGTACCGCTCCTCGAAAAGCACTTAAAAATTTAGCTACTAATTTCTTTTCAAAAATAGCGCGTCAAATAGTGAAAGTCCCTTATCCTCCATTTACGATTAAATAGGCATTTCCATACCCACAAGGTCTACGACTTTAAAATCCCTTAGAAAACGAGTAAAATTGTCAAAGTACGCAGCGGATTGCGAGACATTGTCCCACGACTGCGAACTCCTAATTAACTTTATATAATGTGATTAATCAACTTAATAAAATAGAAAGATCAATTATCGCGGCTGGCCAATTTGCGACGACGCTACCAATCCTTGACGAGTTACGAACGCAGTACAGACGCAAAAAGGGACTACTAATACATACATACATACAATAATGGCAGCATTCACCACTTCCTCATCCACACCCATATCCTTAGTTCTGATATAATGTGGTACGATCTATTATGATCCAGGCCGGAAGCTCCAGAAGGGGCCCAGGCTGCCGTCGGGTGCTGCTCAGTTGAAGGTTCTTTCTGTCGGAGAGGCACCACCTCAACCGCTGTCGCTGGCTCTCGGACGTCGTAAGAGTGTGGATGAAGCACTCCTCCGTCTGCAAAGAGAGTGTAAATTACTTACGAAGAAGGAGAAACGTACGGTTAGCAGGCACAAATGCTGACTGCTCGATTTCACAGAAAAACTAAAAAACGCGACTACTCTCTGCAACATTCCTCTGAAGGACAATTAGCCATATATTGAAGGCGCGGGTGAGGAAGCTTTACCTTGTTCGCGTCCCACAGACTGCTCTCACCGCGACCCTCTTTCGGGGAGCAACACTTCAGCAGCTTCTTTTTCGCCCAGCTCAGCGGCAGAGGGCTCGCCTGCTTCGCCGTCCGCCTTCCGCTGCTCCCCGAGGCGTCCGAGTAGCCCGCTGGGTGGCGAGCGTTCGCGGCGCGGCCGGGAGGGGAAAAGTTGTGCCGGCTAACGCTTCGCGCGCTGTGTTTGTGTAGCAACATCAGTTGCACGTCGGGGGCAACCCCTTGTAGCTTCGCGCCGTGGTTTCCGGCGCAAAGCTTGAGAACGTAGCTCTTCCACTGAGGCGATGGGCCTCCCCGGGTTGCGCTGCAGCGGCGCGGTCTGCGCATGGCCTGCTGCCGTGTTGTCCACTGGCACGCGTCGCCACTGCCGTACCTGCGACAGTACGGGCCAATCCGCGCGCTTCTCAAGTCCGTTCCTGCAAAGACGCCGTGGCTATTGCCATATCTGCTCTTTCTGAGCCGTTAGACAGAGCTCACCTTTTACATGGCCTTACAGCGCTCTAAGAAGTGCTAAGCTACGCTCTTTGCTCTCCACTCCCTCGGGGACTGTTTTTCCGCGGTGCTTTTCCGGCAGCGCTTTCACTTGTATCGACTCGTCACAGGGGCGGAGATCGGAGAGGGGTGTAGATGCAAGGGTTTATTTTGGTGAAGGGAGCTGGACGATGGGAGGGGAAGGGAAGGGAAGGAGTGTGAATGTGCGAGAGGAAGAGAATGGTGCTTTCGAGGTTTTGTGTAAGGTGCAGTTATTGTCAGATTTGACCGCCTTCACATGCCGCCACCCGGCTCGTAGGCAGAGCATTAGTTTGAATGGAGAACCTTTTCCACATGTGGCGCCGGGACTCCTCGCTACGCGAAGCGGAGGCAATACATTACGCGCCACGGCTAGCAGAACAACCGCCCCTGCAAAACCCACCCTTTCACGGCGGGGCGGCGGTGCGGCGTGGCTTGCAGGCAGTGACGGCCGTCGAAGGGCTCTTGCTGCTTTTGGCGGAAGCGCGCCCGCCGGTCGCGACGTGGGACGGGCGCCGCCATTAGTTCGTATTTATAAGCGTCTGCCATCTGGGGACGAATGGCTTGGGTGAAGGGGCTGGCCCTAATTTTAGACCTCTCGTACCTCTCTCCAGGTAGCAGCTTTCCTGGAAGCTGGTTTGGGGCGCACTGGGAAACATTGTCGAAATAAGGAAATCCCTAAGCGGAGTGGTACTCAACTATTACGACTCGAAAGCTATTATTTAGTCAATTATTATGAAAATAAAATTTTCGCTACGTACATTATCGTTTTATAAATTTATGGCTATATGTAAATATATCGTGCATGTCAATTATCGGGGAAATGACTTTTGATAATATGAATAATTTTAGCCTTGTGAGAGTTGGTACAAGAATTCAATTGTTTTCCTTTGTTTCGTGTCCCGCCATTGCGTTAGCTGGCGTAGTGGAGTTGGTGAGAAAATTTTTGTGAGTGCGGTGTTAAAAAAATTTTGAAAAGTCCGAGAATACAATTCCTGGACAATTCGAAGAAGAGTTCGCCTTCATCGGAAACGGGAGAAAGCAATTCTGGTCAGTAGGTTTCGGTAAATGAAGACGAGGTGGAGAAAAAAAGTGAAGCAACTAACAAATGCTGCAAAGATTTTTCGGCATGGAAAAATGACTTCTCTCATTTAAACACCCACATATGCTCTAATGGATTTGCCCAAATCGGGATATACCGCGAGGGCAGATCGTCTCCTCTCCAAGACATCCTGCACGGATTCGTAAATTCATCCTGAACATTATACCATGTCCAGCAAGAAAAACTAATATTCAAAGTCAAAACTCAAGCCACAATATTACATATGAAACCCTTGCTTTCAGTGAATTACCTTGGTATAAAAAAATATTAGCAGGGTCGTAATCAGATTTCATGTCAATATGCACGTTATGTTGCGCGTGTTATAAGGAATGGTCCAAAAACAGAAAGCTAAAATTCGCTATATACTCGCATTGAGAAGTCCATAACGTATGCTAGGTTGCCGTAATCAGTAGGAGTGTCCCAAAATTTAAATACAAAAACAAAATAACAATATAGTAAACCATA
>BOPP01000591.1:295-11866 GCA_017312745.1 Gryllus bimaculatus | reverse complement strand
TTAAATTTCAGTGAATATTGCTTGATCAGTAATTACCGTTATCCTTGTGAATATTATCTAGTTAATATTAGTGTTCATTGCTTTAATAGTTTTTTGTGTTACGTTTACGTTTTGCAAATAACTGGATGTTTTCTTTCGGCTCTGTGAATAGGAATACTAGTGGTTGTGGATTTGAAGATTTTTTGCTGTAAATATTGTCATGACACGTCTTTCGTATGAATTGTATTATTAACTGTTGTGAATAATGTTTGTTGAATGTTGAGTTCGCCTGTGTAACCAAGACTGCTGGTTTTCTAAAGGTCACTGACAAGTCCGGAGTGAATTGTGGGTACCCATCCCGGAGGCCTATCTTTGCGGCGGGGTGATGTGGTGAGCGCTCCTGCCTCTAGCGCAATTCGCTTTCACCCCCTCCTTCCTGACGACTGACGCATCGCCCCCGCGCGGACCTTGCCCTTGGACTCCCCTTTTCCCTTACGAAAGACTTGGACGCATCCCGCCGCCGGCGGCCGCCGCTTGCACCTCTACCATGCTCCCGGCAAGGCAGCGGCCGGATGACGCACCATGACGAGAACATTCGGCCTCTTGACCCAACCACGGGCGACCTTTCGTACATCCGCCGGCGGCGGCTCCACCGCGGGCAGTCTCGTGTAATTCTCTCCTGCAGTGAATAACGCCTGGCTTTTCTGGGAGGTACGGCGCTCGGCGCAAAGGTGAATAACCTTGACTTTCCTCACGACCTAGGCGCTTTCGGTTGCGAGCAGCCGAACAGGTCGCCGCGGGTATTGGGAGCGCGCGCCGCCGAGCGCCGTGGCTCGCCAACGGGGCAATCCGCCCCGCCCCTCACCGAGTGACTTGTCTGCGGGCCTTTCATGTAAATCGATGCAGTATTTCATTAAAGTCTTTTGTTATATGTGGGAAATCCTGCAAAGAAAAAAGGAAATTTCTCATCAGGATACAGGCCTTTATTGGTAGCGCGCCCCCTCCCGCTCCGCTCAGGCCTTTCGCGTCATGCCAACAGTACCCACAACAGAAGAGTACAATAGTGTATTAGACTGTTCAATATTAAACAAAACCGCGAAAACCTAGGGCTAGTTATTATTAACGATTATTTTGATATTTATTACAACTTTGTTATTTTAAGCAGGTTATTCTACTCCTTGCTGGATTTTGGATGACTGGACTTCAGTGTTGTGGAAGCGCCCAATCTTACCCGCCTTTTGCGGACATCTACGGTTTCTCCCTGCGGACGTTACGAGAACCATTAAAAACGCACACCCGCCCTGGCGAACGTGTTTGATTAAAAGCTAGTCCAAAAAGAAGACGACCACGACGCCCGCAAGTGGTTCCAAGAAACCCATCGGCTATACCGGACAGCGACGACTCCACCGAACACCGGACGACGCCGCCTCCTCCACGCCGCGACCGCAAGCCGCCGCCGGTCCGCGGCACCGGGAGGGGTCGCAACTCCACCGGCCACAATGCTGCAACAAGCGAAACCCAGCACCGACACCACAAACCATTCTGCACGATTTTTGTTTTCCAAGCAACCGACTATGGCATCCACCTCCACGAGAACACCTGCTGATGCTGCTGCTTCTATGTGTAATCGTGGCGGGAGAGCATTGACGATGGGGAGACTCCTGGAACAGCAACTACTCAGACGACTTGGAAAAAGACTGGAAGACGAAAAAGACAAATAATGTAACTAATGAAAGACGCAAACATACAAAACACAGTAGGGGCTAATACCTGGACATAAGTGACCAAACCGACCCGAAGTACCCCTATTTTCATGTTTCTGCTCCTCCGCCAACCATAGAATCGATTCCAAATCCTTACAAACAACGACATACGGTCTAACAGACAATGAAGAAAAGATGGACGGTAACAGAATACAGAGAGCAGTAGAAACCATCTAACCAACACTGTAGAAGGACACCAAACTCCGGACAACAACCGACCGACTTAATAGGGACAGAATTCAGCATTGACAAAAAACTAAAAGACTCCAATGACTTTTTAAAACTCCTTCAGACTATTTCACCTGACGGCTTCAACGCAAAAAATCGAACCAAGAGCTTCATCATAGCAACGCAGGCGAAACGTTAAGCTATCATAAAATAGACTACAATCCCAAAAACTTCGACTAGACACATCCCCCAACCAACAAATTCATACATTCACTACGCGGCCACCACAGGGACGACTGAACCATGGACGAAAACTTATAATACGAGGGCTATCCTCCAATACGTCAGTAAAATCAGACGCCCAAAACAACAACACTATCCTCACGACGACCACCATGCTTAGCGCAAGAACAATTCATAATCTACAACGACTAAGAATCCAATCAACCATGTTAAATCAGTTTATATCGGCAAAAAAATAATTATATACCATCAAAAAACGTAAATCAAGCATCATTAAAGGACCGTGGGCAACAAGTCATGACATAAAATTATGACCATTCTGACCAAGGTTTGTGACATGTTTTAACCTATGGCGGTGCAGACTAAGCCTGAGCCAACATCACGACCTGGAACGCAATACCGAGGACTATCCGCGGAAGCTCAAACAAACATTAAATAAGACTTAAACGACTCCCAATCGGGGAATAATTACTAATACGAGAACGAAACGTACTGCTTCCGCAAATCCTTCCTCATTCTGACTTCCTTTTTAAGCCGACCGACAAACCCACCCTGGGAGGAGGGTACGGTCATGTGGCATTAGAAAAACCATACCCGAGCACCACCCACGTCCAACCTCCCATATCGAAAACACCCGCTCGAATTCGAAACCTTCACGGGAATCCCCTCACTATCATTTCCTCTTACAAAAACTTCCTGACGGCACCACTACTTCTTGGCAGAAACTTCGAAGCACTAAATAACAAAAAAAGAGAATTTTAGCTGGTGATTTAATTCTAAGAACACCGCCTGGGGACCTCGCTCCAGACAGACGATACAGGCCGGGCGTGAACTACGGACTACATACGTGACGCAAGAATCGACTGACTTTAGACGTTCCTTCCGAACCTACTCACCTCTCACCATGCCTTCGGCGCAATGACATCCTTGATCTCCCTTATGCCATTCAAACTGTTCCCATTTTCCTTACAGCACCATTATGAATTAGAAATCGATCACCTTCCTGCAGTTATTTTTAAACGCATAAATTTTCCTTTCCTAGCGAACCAATTCCATTTCCGCGGCGAGATGCTTAGGCTCACTGAAAGAACTTCCGCCTCCCTCATTTTCAAAACAAATGCAATATCCTCCACCCGTCCTCATCAAACTTCCGGGAAATGAAGAGTGCCGTAACTCCATTTTAAACCTCCATGTCAAACTGATCTCTCTACCACTGTCCACCACATCAAACTGTAGCCGCAGAACTTCAACATCCATCATATAACATAACCCTACATATGGGCATAAAAGACGTACACTAAAAAATTTTACAGGACGCCCAAAGGACAGAACCGTAATTTATACATTACGATCAAATAAACACGAACTTAAAAAATACGAAACAACTAAAGATTTCGACGAAAAATTAAAATTCGCTACGACCAAACATCCCCAGAAACTTAAGAGACAAATAGAGCTGAGACAAAGACTAACAATATCTTCGCCGCATAAACCTTCCTAATGGATACAGGACCCTACGACCCTGAAATATCCGAGTTGAAAGCAAACTGCCTTACGCCTCGAACTTGACGCAGCCAACCGTCTTAATGATCCTGAAGCTTTGGGACAAAGGTGCGCAACATAGTACAGCCCTCACTAGAAAACTTCGGCGGGCTGCCTTCCACAATCGTCACCGAAATGATTAGGACGTTTGCGTCACAAAGCCCGTACATTCGGGTGTCATATGTGGGCAAAGCGAGATCCTGAAAGCGGAGGAATTGCGGCCGGAGTCCCTCAGGGAATGGATCCCTGCGTCTCCGCCTGCAGTTCTCCGTAGTTATATCAATAACATCGTACATATACCATTAAATACGGTTTTTTCTTTCGCGCTAACCTACATAGGGCAGTCAATAGCAAGAGGAATAAACTGGACCACAAATTGAAAATAGTTTCAGCGGGACTTTTCAGCGAAGTTACAGGCAATCTGTTACTCCGCCCGGCGAAGCACTAATAACTAAATATTTTACAGCACGCAAAACAGATTAAACACTTTGACACACATAAACTGACATGAGCGTTTAAGGCAACTTATGAGGCGTAACATTTGATCGAATAATGCGCTTGCATTTTCCAGGTCAGGAGATTTCTATAAAATTATAGCAAAGACCTGTTAGCTTTCTGTACACTAGGCCTCGGATTTCGTTTCGCACTCCATAAAACGTGTTTCTGTCCTGTGGGCCATCTAACGGCTGCGGCAATCGTAGTGGACCACAGGCCACATGAGTACACGGATACACTCTGAAAGGTGGTACAGAACAAAGTTCGGCGAACTCATAAGAAAACGCCTCCGGCTCGGAAACGGTTGAAAACTACTCAGGTAGGAACTAGATTTATCGAGTCCTTCACTCAAAGCTTGAAGGAACGGTCATTTGTTTAACAACGCTATCAAGTCTTTCAAACCAATGAAGCTCCGGGCAAACGCTAAAACAATTAGCTCGAACAGCGTCTTCACTATAGATCAAAGAAGACAAGCACTCCCCTCTGAATAGTTCTGAGGACGGTAGTGGCAACAACAAAAGCCGATTTTGGCTATTGAACTAAGATCTCGGCACGAACGCGACCTCAGCCACTTACACATAACAGTAAAGACGCGAAATGCGTGCTACTAAACAAACTACATCATCCTCCGATCTAAGCGGAAGAAAATCTTGGTTTTTGGAAACATTCTACAAATTTTTGGGACTACACCTGCTCTGGATTTGGAAACAACTCTACAGGGCTACTTCGACGACCCTATCGTCGCTGGATATCCTTCACGCTACTGGAAGGCGACCCTGGCACGCCGAACCTTTTGCAGCCTGGGATCCGCCTGTTTTCCGCCTGCAACTCGCCCTCGCTGCCACGGCCGCCTTTGCCCAGCGCGCGAGTAAGCGCTGCTCGCAGTGCAGCAAAACGTCTGCACAATGCGCGTATGGCTGACGAGCCTATCGCTAGCCCAATCAGACCGCCTGGTTCGGCTCGCTTAGCATTTGAACGCCCATCGACTTGCAACACACGTGCGAATATGTCAAGAAGCAACGGGAGGACCCGCAACAAAATTAATTCAGCTCAGCCGCGGATTCCTCGATAGCGAGGACTCCGTTGACGCTTTAGCGAACACCGAGCAAGCAGAGGAAGAGACGCCGGCACTCCCCCACTACCTTCGCGCCTCACTCTGCAACTGCAAATGCACTCCTTCAGTTAGCGGCTGAGGACTTCGGCACCGGGACAACCTGCCCAGCATGTGGCCGGTCTCCCAGCTCCATCAGTTGAGCGAACACCGCGCGCTCACGGTACGGTACTGGTGTGGGAACTAATACGACTTACACTACTTGAAGCGTAAAGGCCCAATCACTTTCTGGGTGAGTTACACAAACAAGCAACGAATACTGACATGAGAGATTCATCAAAATTTATCCGGCCCCCCCGCAAAACGTCCAAACTAAACCTTCTGCGCCACCTCGGGTCCTCATTACCTCCAACCGCTTTGGTGACTGAACAGAGAAGACTCATACATGGCCGGCAAGGAACTGAATGAATTAGAACAAACAGATAAGCTTAAACGACGAAATACTAACCAACCAAAACGACGCATAACGCGACAGAAATAGAAACTGCAAAGAGAGAATAAAGAACTGAAAGACCCGCAGACTACTTCTTAAATGGCTTCTAAAAAATTACACTTACAGCAAAAAATACAGGGACCAACTACTTTTATTGCAGCAAACCGGACACCAAGAAAATTAGTCAAATTTCTTGACAGACTTGTAAAATCTACGACTTGACAATACCGAATAATCGGTTCCCGAAAAAATCCACTACGCAGCCACCATAGAATTGTCACACAATCCAGAGAAAACCTTGTAATCAAAGTATCTCCCCGCAAACACTTGCTCACTAGGACATATCGCAGAACGGTCCAAAGACCCTGGAACATCAATATCGCACGACATATCTGTTAAAGAAACTACTTATAGCAGAACCTTCCGTATCCATCCTTTAATGGTAGATTCTTCTGTTAGTTAACAACTACCCGCCTCCGGTAATCCTACAACAGTCTTCGATCCCCGTCCCTTCCCGCACACCTACAGCAAACACGAAAAATCCCTGACACATGAAATCATGACACATCACCATGAAGCCTGATTCGTGCCATGGCACAGTGATGAGACTGCTGCTACTTCACGCGAAGGGAGCACGCGGGTCAGCTTCGCTCGGACGGTCGGGGAAACGGCTTGACACCACCCCACCCAATTATTTACAGCAGCTCCAGCTCTCTTCAACGTCGCCTTTTCGAACTTGCAAGCAAGTAGCGTTTTACAGGAAACAAGCAGGCGGAGTTAGGCCGCCTTCGCCGACAAGCACAAAAATTTCTATTTTGATGCTTGGCGAGGGCGTACTCCGCAGCCAAATGATCGGTCTTCTCTTCCTGGCCACGTTTGCTACACATTAAGATAATCAGCAAACGGCTCGCGCACGGTAATCGGCGGCGGAACGGCGCGACATCGGCGCACCATGAATCCAGTTTTGCGGCCGCTTCAGTTTCATCGAGGCCACGTGGCGGTTACGGTCGGACGGAAAAGTGCGCGATGGGTGGCGCACATTCATCTCCGCCTATCTCCCGCCGACGAGACCTTTTTTTCTAGCAGCGAGCATCTTTCGAGCCGCTCGCCCGCGTCCTATCCTCCTGACGGGCGAAACACCCGTCTTGAATACCGCTGCATATTCACATTCGGAGGCCGACAATAAGAAACAACTACCGCCGGAAACGCAACGGAATACGAGGAGATGCTCGATGCAACTAAGCACATTTTCCCCTGCCACCTCGAGAGCGACCGACACTTTACAGCATCGCCGCATCGCGACCTTGGCGCCCTATTCACCTCACCACAGCTTGCGGGCTTTCCTTGACTCAGCCTACAAGTCGCGAAAACGGGCGCGGCGACCTGCACACATCTCTAGTGCTTTCTTCCACCCACCCCCGCAAACGCAACCTAAGTTGGCTCTGTTTCCAGAAAGAACTCAAGAAGCGGCCTCCAGGAGCGGAGCCCATTCATCAGATTCGCAAAGCAGATCTAGTCCCAGGAGCAAAAATAGCTAGCAGATGCTATCGTCAGATAGCCTGAGTGGCGGCCGTGCCTTCGCTGGGCAAAAAACGAGCAGCGAGCCACGGAGCTGCCTCCGAGAATAATCGCGCTGATCCAGCGCAATAGACAGGGAGCGAAAGGAATGGCAGCGCACGCAGATATTCGGCAGATACGTCTCTCGCAATTTTCCAGCCCGGTAGAGGCAGCAGCCGCCTGCGAGCACGGCTGAAAGCGTGGGCATTGCACGGTCGCAGCGGCCGCGCACGCCCGCCCCGCCGACGAGCCCCGGGAAAAGGGCTAAACCGATGTCGCAGAAGTAACCGACGCCATCGCCGCCCACATTGGGGAAGCACCAGAACACAGTCGGGAGTACAAATGACGTCCTTAACAAAGCTCCGCGCAGCGCCATAAGTTACATTGTGTGCCTGTTTTGAAGCACTTCTCAATTTTTTCCAGCTATTTGCAGCAGCCTTAACAGCCTGGCACAGTTTGAGGATAAATTCTCCTTAAGAATAATTTTTTTAATTTAGAGAAGCAACGCTTTAATTAATAATCAACAATTTTGGTTTCAGGCGCACGACTCCAACTAGTGCGCATAGCAAACCAATGTCGCGCAGACTAACGAGGCAGCGATTCATAGGCCGGCGTTTTCCCCTGACGTAGCCGGCGCCTTCGCTAAAGTTTGGCATGAGGCCCGCCTGCGCCAAACTCATCTCAGCCAACTTGTCCCTCCTACATCACACACCTGCGTTTCCGTCCTTCCTCGGCGAACCAGATCGTTTCAAGTGACGGTTCTGAACGAAAATTCAACGCTCTCGCCGGCATACGGACGGGCCGTCTCTCCAGCGTTCTGACTGTATGGGCCGGCGAATATGCCAATTTCCACCAGGCCGAGCTCGCCATGTACGCAGACAACTCTGCAGTAATTGCCACTTTCAAAAGAATCGATCTTGCTCGTTAAATATTTGGATAAAATTTGGTTCTAGGCCGCCCCCCCCGACCCCAGGGAGTGGCTGCGGGCGCTGGCGGCCGTCGAAGTCAACGTGGAAAAGAGGCCCGGCGGCGCTCTTCAACCACGAAGATACAAGTACGGACCAAGCCGCCGGCCGCTCGCGCTACGCAATTCAAACATTGAAATGGCGCGCCACTACAAAAGTACAATCGGCATCACTTTCGGTTTCGAACAATTGCATGGCCCGCCTGGGCATGTATGCAAAGCTATTAACATAAGGCGAAGCAAACTGGTCCGCACGAGGCAAATAGCCTTCTGATATATTTAGCCTATTGGATTAGGTCCCATTTGGACTACGTCTGCCAGGTTTGGAGAATAGGGCGGCACGGCAGCCCTTGAAATAAAGTTGCAAATGTTCAAAAAATGTGTGGCCTTCGTAGGATCACTGAAGCGCGCCACGTTAAATTTACTCTTCGAATTACAATCAATATTAAATGTACCGCTCCTCGAAAAGCACTTAAAAATTTAGCTACTAATTTCTTTTCAAAAATAGCGCGTCAAATAGTGAAAGTCCCTTATCCTCCATTTACGATTAAATAGGCATTTCCATACCCACAAGGTCTACGACTTTAAAATCCCTTAGAAAACGAGTAAAATTGTCAAAGTACGCAGCGGATTGCGAGACATTGTCCCACGACTGCGAACTCCTAATTAACTTTATATAATGTGATTAATCAACTTAATAAAATAGAAAGATCAATTATCGCGGCTGGCCAATTTGCGACGACGCTACCAATCCTTGACGAGTTACGAACGCAGTACAGACGCAAAAAGGGACTACTAATACATACATACATACAATAATGGCAGCATTCACCACTTCCTCATCCACACCCATATCCTTAGTTCTGATATAATGTGGTACGATCTATTATGATCCAGGCCGGAAGCTCCAGAAGGGGCCCAGGCTGCCGTCGGGTGCTGCTCAGTTGAAGGTTCTTTCTGTCGGAGAGGCACCACCTCAACCGCTGTCGCTGGCTCTCGGACGTCGTAAGAGTGTGGATGAAGCACTCCTCCGTCTGCAAAGAGAGTGTAAATTACTTACGAAGAAGGAGAAACGTACGGTTAGCAGGCACAAATGCTGACTGCTCGATTTCACAGAAAAACTAAAAAACGCGACTACTCTCTGCAACATTCCTCTGAAGGACAATTAGCCATATATTGAAGGCGCGGGTGAGGAAGCTTTACCTTGTTCGCGTCCCACAGACTGCTCTCACCGCGACCCTCTTTCGGGGAGCAACACTTCAGCAGCTTCTTTTTCGCCCAGCTCAGCGGCAGAGGGCTCGCCTGCTTCGCCGTCCGCCTTCCGCTGCTCCCCGAGGCGTCCGAGTAGCCCGCTGGGTGGCGAGCGTTCGCGGCGCGGCCGGGAGGGGAAAAGTTGTGCCGGCTAACGCTTCGCGCGCTGTGTTTGTGTAGCAACATCAGTTGCACGTCGGGGGCAACCCCTTGTAGCTTCGCGCCGTGGTTTCCGGCGCAAAGCTTGAGAACGTAGCTCTTCCACTGAGGCGATGGGCCTCCCCGGGTTGCGCTGCAGCGGCGCGGTCTGCGCATGGCCTGCTGCCGTGTTGTCCACTGGCACGCGTCGCCACTGCCGTACCTGCGACAGTACGGGCCAATCCGCGCGCTTCTCAAGTCCGTTCCTGCAAAGACGCCGTGGCTATTGCCATATCTGCTCTTTCTGAGCCGTTAGACAGAGCTCACCTTTTACATGGCCTTACAGCGCTCTAAGAAGTGCTAAGCTACGCTCTTTGCTCTCCACTCCCTCGGGGACTGTTTTTCCGCGGTGCTTTTCCGGCAGCGCTTTCACTTGTATCGACTCGTCACAGGGGCGGAGATCGGAGAGGGGTGTAGATGCAAGGGTTTATTTTGGTGAAGGGAGCTGGACGATGGGAGGGGAAGGGAAGGGAAGGAGTGTGAATGTGCGAGAGGAAGAGAATGGTGCTTTCGAGGTTTTGTGTAAGGTGCAGTTATTGTCAGATTTGACCGCCTTCACATGCCGCCACCCGGCTCGTAGGCAGAGCATTAGTTTGAATGGAGAACCTTTTCCACATGTGGCGCCGGGACTCCTCGCTACGCGAAGCGGAGGCAATACATTACGCGCCACGGCTAGCAGAACAACCGCCCCTGCAAAACCCACCCTTTCACGGCGGGGCGGCGGTGCGGCGTGGCTTGCAGGCAGTGACGGCCGTCGAAGGGCTCTTGCTGCTTTTGGCGGAAGCGCGCCCGCCGGTCGCGACGTGGGACGGGCGCCGCCATTAGTTCGTATTTATAAGCGTCTGCCATCTGGGGACGAATGGCTTGGGTGAAGGGGCTGGCCCTAATTTTAGACCTCTCGTACCTCTCTCCAGGTAGCAGCTTTCCTGGAAGCTGGTTTGGGGCGCACTGGGAAACATTGTCGAAATAAGGAAATCCCTAAGCGGAGTGGTACTCAACTATTACGACTCGAAAGCTATTATTTAGTCAATTATTATGAAAATAAAATTTTCGCTACGTACATTATCGTTTTATAAATTTATGGCTATATGTAAATATATCGTGCATGTCAATTATCGGGGAAATGACTTTTGATAATATGAATAATTTTAGCCTTGTGAGAGTTGGTACAAGAATTCAATTGTTTTCCTTTGTTTCGTGTCCCGCCATTGCGTTAGCTGGCGTAGTGGAGTTGGTGAGAAAATTTTTGTGAGTGCGGTGTTAAAAAAATTTTGAAAAGTCCGAGAATACAATTCCTGGACAATTCGAAGAAGAGTTCGCCTTCATCGGAAACGGGAGAAAGCAATTCTGGTCAGTAGGTTTCGGTAAATGAAGACGAGGTGGAGAAAAAAAGTGAAGCAACTAACAAATGCTGCAAAGATTTTTCGGCATGGAAAAATGACTTCTCTCATTTAAACACCCACATATGCTCTAATGGATTTGCCCAAATCGGGATATACCGCGAGGGCAGATCGTCTCCTCTCCAAGACATCCTGCACGGATTCGTAAATTCATCCTGAACATTATACCATGTCCAGCAAGAAAAACTAATATTCAAAGTCAAAACTCAAGCCACAATATTACATATGAAACCCTTGCTTTCAGTGAATTACCTTGGTATAAAAAAATATTAGCAGGGTCGTAATCAGATTTCATGTCAATATGCACGTTATGTTGCGCGTGTTATAAGGAATGGTCCAAAAACAGAAAGCTAAAATTCGCTATATACTCGCATTGAGAAGTCCATAACGTATGCTAGGTTGCCGTAATCAGTAGGAGTGTCCCAAAATTTAAATACAAAAACAAAATAACAATATAGTAAACCATA
>BOPP01000589.1:22146-36016 GCA_017312745.1 Gryllus bimaculatus | reverse complement strand
GAAACGAAGAAAAAAGGGCGACAGGGGAAGAAATTATTCGAAAATGAAATATCTCTCATATATTGGGAGTGGCTTGTAGCCCAAAGATTTTAAGTTAGCAAGTTTGAGTCTCTTTTCTTATAGAAACGTTAATGGACCAAAATTTAATTAAACAGAATAGCAGAATATTAATGAAAGGATACCCTAAGACATAGAACATTGAAACCGTTTTGTGTATTAAGATAACCAATTTTTAGGAGGTACTATGCCGTAAATGATTTAAACTGCATGTTAGATGAAAAGAATAAGTTCTCTTTCAATGACCCTCCAGCGGAAATCTATAGCGAGTCATTCCGTATCAAATGCATAATAATATTAATTGGGTGAGTTTTATAGCACAGAGATGGTATAGAGAACGTCATAGTAGTAGCGCTCAATTAGCGACGAGGAAGTCATTCAGATGAACAATGGCGGGAAAAACGATTAATCAAACCTATGTAGCGAAAAATGCACTATGTGTATGGCGAATTAACGTTGCTTCAGACAGTAAAAAATCCACAAATATACACCGAATAGATCCAGTTAAGAAATAACAATCTGTAATTGATTTTAGTTGTAGGTGAAGAATGAGAGAAGAGTTTAAATTGAATGCATGTGTGAGAGTTATAACGTCAACCAAGAATGTGGAAACTGATCCATCATATGGTACGTGAGCACACACCCTTTTTCCTTTTACAAACACGAAGACTCGTCTGAAAAAGATACTGACCCTTACAATTGAAGAAAACGATGTAAACAAACCTTTTCAAACAATACCAGGTTTTGAGTATGGCTCACGAAAAAGCATTAAGAATAAACATAGAAAACTCAGAGACTAAAGTCCCCGAAGAATGTACAATCATTAACAGAGGCTTGTTTTTGATGACAGCTAAGGAAGTTTAGGAGTGGAACAAGCAAAAAAGCAAGTTTTTGTAGAGAAATTTAGCGAAATTTGAAAGGCAGACTTAAGGCGAAAGAGAAAAAAATATACTTGCACATGGATTTCAAAATAGGAATGACGACACACGAACAGGAATATGTACGAAAAGAGAAAAGAAAAGTATTAAAGAGATTAGTAAAAATCCCGAAAAAATGAACACGTGGGAGAAGGATTATGTAGGGGTATAGATAGTACAATTAGGACTTTTAAACCAGATCAATGAAGCATGGAAAACAATTAAAATAAACGAAAAACGTGATACAGAAGCCAAAGGTAACAAATTAATAATCCTAGCAAAATGCCATTGACTACTACAAAACACTATATTGCAAGAAAATAGAGTGGAAACCAAACAGATTTGCGATGCACACTTGCGCAAGAATGCGGAACCTGAAAATAGTCGCTATATGCTAAGCAGCGGCTTTGCGCTGAGAGCCAACAACAATAAAGCTCCAGGGACCAGGAAGACGTTTCAGAATGAACTTTTAAAATACGGAAGGCTTAGTATAGTTGAAATACCTCCAAAATCTTTTTACAGATTGAAGTTCAGCGGTGATATCCCGCTAGGAATGGAATAGTGTCATGCTCAGTTCCATTACACAGAAAGTGACACAAGCTAGTTTGAAAATTACAGAGAATTAGTGTCATCCCATCAATAGCTAAGGATTTCGCTAAGTATTCTTAAAGGAAAAAAATTCAAAAAGCGAATAAACTCTTCAGCGAAGAACAACAGTGGTTTTAGGAGTGGGAGTCATGTTTGGAAAACATCCATTGCTACTACGCCAGATAATAGAAAAAATGAAATGCACACATATAGATCACATACATTATTGCAATTCTTATTACCTGGAAAAGCCTATGACCAGTGTTCCAAGATGTAAACATTTGGCCAAGCCAATGAAAAGGCTGAAAGTACAAGAAAAATGGATTAATTTATCTAAAAAAGTACCAGAATACTGCAAAGCGTGCATTAAAATTGGGGAGTAATTCCCGACAGCATCTAGAACTAACAAGCGTTAAAAGCAGGGCGTCAAGTCATCGCCACCTTTCTCATTAATATATATATATAACTATATTATAATATATATAGATATATATATGAATATGAAAGCTTTTGAACCTTGGCTACAAAACACATGCTTCTCAAATGTGAGTTCCATAAATGGACAAGTGCTTACCATTCTTTGCATTTATTGCAGAATGCATCAGGATAATTTATGGCAGCCAGATCGGAGAGCATATGGAGTACATGCTTCGCAACATTACAAGAGAATACGAAAATGGGAAACTTAAATCAACCTTAAAAAACAGCAATATTATTGCATAGGAGGCAGATGCCTCTAATATTAATATCGCTGATGACATAATAGCTAATGATTTTGGAAATTAAAATATCTTGGCACTTTGTAATTGATACGATGGGAAAATTGATGAAGATATAACCTACTAGACTTCCAATGGGGAGGAATGCATCAAAGCTCTAACATGGCCTTATATGGGAATAGTGTTTAGGCAAGACACAAAACTACACATATTCCACCAGTTATCGTGCGAAAGTATTATAATTATTATGGAAGCAGAAATGTGGCCTTTAACGACGCCGTAAGACAGAATCCGTCCGTAGAGCTTCGACTTTATGAGAAGATCTTTGCAAGATAACAAGAACTGGATAAAATAAGGAACGAAAGCTGCGTGTGAGAAGAGCTGAGGTTCAACAACCATAACCAAAGACTAAGAAAAATAAAGCTCTTCAAGGTATGGACATGTCCAGAGGATTGCGAATGAAGTGGCCAAAAAATTTAAATTGATACCTGAAAGAGACGTAGAGAGTAGATCTGGTGTTAAACTGGAAATGCTTATATACATGATTATGTCGAAGAGAGAAGAGATGTCTTACCCCTCAGTCGCCAACTTCAATTTACGCATTGGATACTAACGTACGTTAAATTTATATATTATTTTTATTTTTATGTTATTATTTCTATTTATATTTCACATTTTATATCATTCGATTTAACCCCTTCGGTGTCACGACTTATTTCCTGCATATAGTGGAAATGGTTTATTTGAAAATGTGTTGTGAAAAAGGGGCCATTTTAAGTGTGATAATGGTTTTTATTCATAAGGAGTTGGTCATAATTTTGAAAAATTATAGCATGGATCTTACAAATGGCGAGACAAAGTTACTCAACGTAGCAAATGTCGTGGATTTTAGCTCACCTGTTTTCCTATGGACATTTTCTTTCTTACACATACATTTAAAAGCCACATATTTAGCCTATTTTTGTCATAATTCCTCAAGTACAATTATCTGATAGGAAAAACATAAAATACACACATTACCATTTTACAAAACGTTATATTTTTGCTGTTATTTTCAAGAAATATTTTCTTAATTTTAAGTGTTGTGTGTGGTTAATAAATGTATTAAAACAACAAAAGTCATTGGACTCTCAAACGTGTATCGTTTACTTCTTTAATGAAATAAAAATACAATTTCTATTTTATGTAGACACAAAGAATGCTACATTTTGACTTGCCATCTATTTTATTTCCCATTTACAACCATTGTTTTGCATCTCCTTAGCAGTGCATTATTGTGAACAGGTAGATGGTCAGTAGTATCAAGAAAGTACTTTATCATGGTCTTTCCTCTGTATTTTTCCTTTGTTTTTATGACATTCTATGCTTCCTATTATTTTTCACTTAGAGATCTCCTCATTTTTTCACTGTGGTCTTTCCTTCGATTCTAGTGCCTTCTGCTATCTTAGCTAAAATGAGGGGTTTAAAGTTTCTTTTTTAGACACTCTAATTCCTGCATCTTTTAACATATCCATTCAACTGTAATTAGAAAATTAAGCTTTACAAACACCCCCATTGTTTACCTCCGGTCTGTCTGATACTGCTCAAAGTTCTTCTCTTTCTTATCCCATCTTTTACATTGTCCTTTTTCCTTCTTAATAAAATTTGATGATAGGTTGACTGCTTTGTTAAAATTCCATTTGACTGTTGTGAATTTTCCCATCTCTACTACAAACTTCTTCACAGTACCTCTGGCATTTTCTTATTTCTTTTTCCAGAATGATAGAGGATTGTTTAAATCTATTTACTCTACCTGGTACCAGCAGGACAGAATACGCCTGTTTCTTTTAGTTCCAAGAAGTAAGCAAAATATTGTTCAAATATAGCTAATGTTGTTTTTGTCGGTCCATCCTCAGTTAAATGTAAAACATACTTGATTGTCCGTTAGTTCAAAGATCTTAGGATTTTTCCCATTCAGTTTCTAGGTATCTCTGAGATATATTCTCGAGTACGGTAAGTTATTTCAAGGTTTACTCGACCCATCATTATCACATGACCGGCGCCATTATGTACGTTCTGTTTTAGGTGTCCACCTCTATATTGAACATCATATGGATTTTTTATCTTTTTTTGTGTTTGCTCTTCAATCACATGATTCTTCGAAAAATATGACAGCGTAGATCCTGCATTTTCTTCTTGGTCAAGGCCGAAGCAAATACTAGAAATTTCATCTTTTTCTGCCATCGTCACTGCTCACACCCTCTATGGAAGAATACATTTCCTCTTCAATAACGATTAAAATATCATCAGGTTCAAGAACTGTTAGAAGATCAATAAATTTAATGTATTGGACTTTCATTAGATTATACGGTGATTATGGAACGTGCTAACAAAAATTTGGTTGAAAAATACACAAAGAATCAGCCGTAAGATTTGAATAGACAAACGAAAGAGATTGCGTTATTTTGTCTTACAATGCAACACTAACATTTTGCATTTCCAATATACAGAATTAAATGTTCGTGTCTTACTAAGTTGATTATAATACCGAATTAACATTCGCTCGAATCGAAGGATATCACACACTTTTCTCAGCTGTAACCTCTGATTTTCAATGACAATAAAAAAAAATTACAGAGCCGTACCTTTCAACCTCTGACCCGTGATAGCCATCGTTCACTTTTGTTCTGTTATTTACGAAACTTAGTCACAAGAGCGCACTACGAATAACTAGATTAATGGAGAAAAAGAATGCCGGAAGCGCTAAGAAATGTTTATTTAATTACCATAATTTACACAATCACTTTATCAGTTTTAAAAACTACATTGTGACCGGTGACTGAAAGCGTTAAATTGTCTCCAAATTATTGTTAACTGTTTCGTTATAACGATTAGATGAAGTGGGGGCATGGTTTGTGGATTACTTATCTGTTCGTAACCGCCGCACAGATAAAATGGCGATCATGGACGGAAACTTTACATTTGCGGTATACAAGCGAATCTTTTATATATTTTGAAGAAACATTACACAACCCATAGTGGTTAAATATTACTAATATATATTTTTCGACTCTATTTGTTATAACGCTATCGGTACATTTTATTTATTAGGTTTTTCATTATTTTTACTTTCACACACACCTGCTTATTTTGCTTGCACAAAGTTCATTACAAAACTTATAAGCAATTAAATTCGATATAGAAATTGTAGTATAAATAGTATTAATAACCAGTACAATTGGCTAGGGAAAGTAGTTCTGTTTTAGCAAATTTTGCAGCGAGCCTTATGCATTTTCTTAAAAACTGCCTCTGAAATTGGTCAAAGAAAATTGCCACTGAGGAACGAACATTTTTTGTCTGTTTAATATTCACAAAATATATCTCGTTCTGCCTATTTAGGAAGCAGGGAAATCATTAAGAAAAAATTTAAAAAAAATGTAGTTTGGGCGGCCAATTAGATCGGCAGCAGTGTCAAGAGTATGTAGCAAGTTCGGATAGCTAGCATGAGACCAAAGGAAATAGAAAAGCTATATGGCGGGAAGTATGTGCAATTCTTAGCCCAATAGTATTTATATGCAAGCAATTGGAGTTGGTTTTTTGTTTTAATGTTGTCCATCGTTACTCTTGAAAGCACACCTCCTCACACCGTTAGTATCGTAGTGGCTTGAAAACATACATTTGATGATTTTTACCACAGGTTATCGATCCTCTGTCGGAGACAGTCATTAATTTTCATGCGCTGACAGAGTTTTTTCGAAATAAAATTAGAGTCAAATCTTTGAATTATTATTTTTTAAAACTACATCGCTCTATTAATGAATTACTACTTGCTAAATTTTATGAAATATTAAATTATATTATATAGGATAAGTGGCCGATACTGTTAGCGAGAGATTGACTCTTCCGTCTAATACACCACTGGTTCATTGCTGACATGCGTCACAAACAGAGGCAGACCGTTACGTACTTTTCTTCATATTATTTTTATTTTCGTTCAGATAGGGATCTCAAGAACTTTACAAATCGCTCGGTGGTTCCTTCAATTGAACAATAATTACAAAATATAACTTAATTCTATGTACAAAAATTTCTACATGCGCAGTCGTGTTCTTGTTTTGTTTGCAGGAAACGTTTAACCATGCCTGCTTTTCCTTTGAACTCTGTTAACTTTGAGCTTCAAAACTTATATAATCTTTTTAATATTATTTTCTTTTGTGAGTGTTTTGAATTGTTTGGGGGAAAAAATAGTGGAATTCTTGTATAATTAAGTAAAAAATCAAGTCCGATTGGTGTCTACTGACAACAGATTCTCAGATGTCTCGTTTCGGGCGAGATAAGATAAGATTCTTTTACTAAATCGCGTTATTAGCAGTTTTTTTTAAAAGTCATCTCTCGGTTGGCGTAAGTATAATTATGTCCAGGTTCGTTTTTTCAATTTCTGAGATGACCACCCTCTGTTTTGTTCGTATCCTTGTATATTCCATGTTCCAATTTTCATTGACCGTTTTGACGAATATTTTGTCGGACGGGCCTTTGTAGAAAATTTAATTTTGATCCGGTCCTAGGCATATTTAAATCGCTTTGAACTGGTTTTTTTTATGTAGCCGGGATGATAGCCCTGCGTCCAACCCCCATGTTCAATCCTGGAGGTAGATTTTTTTCAGGGTTGTCATCCCTTAGGAAGGTTGGTTCCACTACACCTACGGAGGCCCCCCTCCCCCCTTGGTTTTCTGTCAGGGTTTCCTTCCCTTAGCTCATGGTTCCCGTTTTAAGGCGCCGGAAACTCGCCTTTCGTCCCACCCTTTTCGTTACTCTGTAGGTTCTCACCACGCAGAGCATCCAGGGCCACCACGAGGAGGTTTGGGAAGAGACATGATGACTCAGCCTTTCTACAAAGGTTCCCCATTACAGGAGGGCTTTTCCTGGTATTTAATGGTGTATACCTATGAGCCTCAGTATAACCCACCAGGGCCCGAGTCGTCCATTAGGACCCCGGAGAGCAATCTTTATTTCATATTTATTTGAAATAGTTATTTAATACTTTTTAAAAGAATTATTTGTAAACTCTCTTACTATTATTATCATTCTATCTTACCTCTCTGCCAAAACGGCCTCAAAACATTAAAATTTACGTTATGGAAGTGCAGGATATTCAGAGCGGGCGACTAACTTTGACGCTCAATTACACGAAAAATACTCATATTTTCCTCAAATTCATCACGATATTATTTAAAAATCTAAGTTTGCAAGTTGGACGTTTTCCCGTCAATCAATTTTTCGATATCACGGACGCACAAATCATGTATTCTGGCAGCACCACATATTAGAGAATTTTTTCTTTAATTAGCAAATGGATTTATGTACTTTTTCGTTACCAGGGCCCGACAATAAAAGTTTTTGTGTCCAAATCTGTCTTTTACTCGCAGCATGATTACAATTATTTCTTTTCTTACGTTACTAAAAAAGAGAAAGTAAAAAGTGGTGGATATCGAATGAACACTGTGCCCAGATTACGACAGATGGCCAATGATCTCAAGTTAAAGTGTAATTCGAAACCCCGAATTCTGACTTTGATATTCTTCAGTTGTGCTTCTAAGAAATTTAGTCAAAGTATGGAATGCTCTGTTCTTTCAAAGAATGAAATGTATGGACACATTTGAATTCGTCGAAGCAGCCGCTATCACATTTCAATAGCCTTAGATTTTTTGTTTCTTCAGTTTCGGAATCATTAAGACCTTTCATTTCCTCGAGAATAAGTCTCAGAGAGCAGGTCGAGCAATGATTTTTTCGGCGTCGATAGTTTTTATTTCAACTGCTCAAAATTAGATATACTTTATACCCTCATTTTTCCATATTCTCTTAAAAGACGAAAAATAGGAAATCTGTTTACCCCTCAAAATTAGATGTTCTTTACATATACATTTTCCATAGGCTCTTAAAAGACAAAAATAGGAAATCTATGAACCCCTCAAAAATAGATGTTCTTATTATTCACATTTTCCAGAGTCTCTTAAAAGACGTAAAATAGGAAATCTATTAACCCCCCGCTACATTAATTCGCTGCGTTTGTGACAGGAATCCACGTGCGCGAACTGAGAATCCGCAAACGTAATGCACCCTATCTTAAAATTTTGAAACCGGTTTTTCAGAAATTTTTTGTGAATATCAAATAGGCTTTGTGTTGCAATAATATCACTCAATTATTGGAATTTATTGTTGTATTTGTATGAAATTAATATACGAGTCATTTCACGTTAAATGGAACGAATTCCACGAGAAATTGACCTTGAAGTTTTGACTTTTCAAAAAAACTCTGTTTATCCATTCTAATTGCAAAAATATCTCTCACGTTTTTTGTTCTATTTTCATAAAAGTTGTGAATCTTCAGAATTTTTCGAAATTAAATATTACAAAATATCGCTCGTACTGTCATATATAAATGCTTGTATCTACTTTACTAAAAAATCTAAAGAATTCGTACTAGATTATAACATGATTTTGAATTAAATGTGTTCTAAAACTTTAGAAACATTGAAATTTTTAATTTTTCGTAGCTTTCTGACTTTAAATATTTATTTTCTACAAGTTCGGATACCTTTTTTTACATATAATATCTCTAAATTTGCTACCTTTTATTGTATAATTGTGCCAAGTTTCAGAAGGGGATACACGTAAATGCAGTTGCAATAAATTACCTGTTAGGAAATGTTAGAAATGAATAGTTAAAATTGTAGAAGCAGTAGTTGAAGTTCAATAATATTTTTTTAAAGTTAATAAAATAATATATTCACGAAAATGTATTTTTGTTTAACTAGTTTCACTTTTTCGTAACAGGATTTCAAAAAATCTCAGTCTTTATTCTGCTGAATATACGTATTCACAAATTCAAAGCCACTTAAAAATTAAACATCTGGAAAATTTAACTTAATGCTAACAAAACAACAGCAAAAATCTTCTCACTCAAAAAGGTTGCCTCCTCCTCCGTTAGAAATATACAGCTCTCCCATCACCAGAACCCTGCCATCACAACCCATAAATACTTTGGACGTTACTTGGACACAAAACTAACCTGGAAAACCTATTTAAATATCAAAATTAAACAAGCAAGAAATAAATATTCCAACTTTGGCCACTAATCAACGTCTATGTCTACGACGGCTTCTTCACGACGTTTCTTCTTGTTCATGCGTTTCCCACAAATCCTTTGCTGTACGAGTCCCTCTACAAACAAATTGTTTTTTAAATATACTTGTTTCTTAAATAAAGGTAAAATAATTAAACCAAACACTTAATCATTTTTATATTTCCATTATTTCATACTTAACTCATTTTCTATTATTTTCGGCTCTTCTTTCTAAATAATATCTTCGTACAAATGCTTTAATAGAATTAATGCACACATTCGAATACTCCATTAGTTCCATTAGTTCTTAGTATAGTTCTTCTCTTTTCCTTCTTTAAGCTTTTGTCAGTCGCAACGAGCTAATTTTTCTGATTACTAACCTTCGAATGCAGCTGTAACCTGTATAATTTTTTTTTCCACTTTCATTATGTAATAGCCGTGCCTTCAGGTTTGCTTTTTATGAGTTTGTGAACAGCCGTTAAACTTGAAAAATATTTTCTATCCTTAATGTATCTACGAGGTTTTTGATATTTTCGCAATAAATCTGGTATAAAGCTGGTATAAAGCTTGCCATATATCTTCCGTTACCATCGCAACAAAAGAAATGTGGTGAATTTACACACGAGGCATATTGGAATATACTCACCATCCTAAAACGCAATGGAAAAATCCCACTCTTTCAAGCGAATTGATCTTAAGAAAATATACACAATAAGAACACGATAGGAACAATACTTTTAACACGAAACAATATTATCCATGGGAACATAATCCTCACTTTTCCACCCTTTCAACCCCGTAACCCTTCGAGTACTGAGATATTTTGCCTACGCCGAACACCAAGGGGAGTAACGAAGTTACCCCAGGGAAAATTCAATATATTTTAATACTTTACCGTAAAAATAGAAATATTGTTTGGTTATGCAGATTAAACATTAATTTTGATACATTAACGAAATATTTAGCTATTTCAACAATATATTTTACAAGCAAGCCTTCACTAACGACGAAGAGATCATAATATCAACTTTATCTATAACTTTTACATTATCATCATCACACTCGTAAAACAATCTCTCACTTTACTATGCTTTTCACACAAATCGTCTGGATTGTAAATACTTATTTTTTCTAATCCTTCAAGGTTGTAATCCTTCGACATGTGAACATACTAACGCACAATACTGTAATTACACTTCGTAAACATGTCCATAACACCTCTGATAACATAAGCTAAAACCATGTTAGTAAATTCCGAATGTCCAATACCAAAGGGGTTGAGTAGCAATTCAAACCGGGATGAAAGTACACGCCAATCGGTTTTTCCATAAAAATATTTGACATAGATAATAAAAATACAAGTACACAAGACGTTAGTTGTAAAAAAATGTGGCCTTCGCCCTCGCCCTAACCCTCGCCCACGCCCTCGCCCTCGCCCTCGCCCTCTCCCTCGCCTCGTCCTCGCCTCGCCCTCACCCTCGCTCTCGCGCTCGCCCGCGACCTCGCCTTCGCCCTCGCCCTCGCCCTAACCCTCGCCTCGTCCTCGCCTCGCCTCGCCCTCTCCCTCGCCTCGTCACCGCCCCGCCCTCAAAAGAGAGATGATCGTACAACAACTAGACAATCCGAAGTGCAACTGGGCCATGCACTTTAAGATCCATAGTTTGGTGCACTGTCCACTTACTATTCACGGAGTTGCCTTTCTTCCCATGACAATGCTGTTTACCGGACCTGACTACGACCCTTTACGAAGGCGTCTTGGAGAAGACTTTCTGGAAATCATTGGAAGTGGTAATTAGTTACAAACACCGAGCTTTCAAAGTGACCCGACAACTGCACGACGACAATGGTTTCCATCGCATCCGGACAGACTAGAACACCATCCATACAACACAAGGTGTCGGCAAGCTTAAGACGATAACGATTATCTATAAGAGTAGTGGCTGTTGTTTTCAGATTGCTAAAAGCAGCATTTAGCTTAATAAGGGAAGTCAGTGTCGGTGACACTGCGCTTTAGATATAAGTTTAACCAGGGATATAGCGTCGGGTTGGACGCTGATGAATTAATTTTAAAAGTCTAGTTTATAAGAAAAAAGCTGTTTTCAGAGGCTGAAAAACAGCATTTAAAGCTAATAAGGGAGTCAGTGTCGGTGACACTGACGCTTTAAGATATAAGTTAAAAGGGATATCAGGCGTCGGCGACGCTGAATGAATTAAATTTTAAAAAGTCCTAGTTTTTATAAGAGTAATGCTGTTTTTTTCAAAGTCCGAAAAATCGTTTTTAGAATTAATAAGGGAGGCCCGCCCCCCGGCAGTGTCGAGGTGCAATGACCTAAATCTAATTAATACATATCGGTAAGGGAACGCCGTAGCTTCGCGCCTGATGAACGCCCTGAATACGTATCAATAACCATTGAACGCTGAGACAATGATGACGACGAAAACCGCAGTTTCCTTTTTGAGAGGCGAACTGAGAGGTTTTTTCCTCCGGCGTCGCCCACTTGCCGTTCGAAAAACCATGCCGTTTCTAGGTTATGTAAACTGTCGAGGTTTCCTCAGGAACCTCCACGGCGCGCATGAAGACCACTCGAACCATTGGGCGGTTTGACGAATCGAGGCAGCAGATTTTGGTTCACAAACGGGAGGAAAACAAGAGAAACTGCTCAGTCTTATCGACCTTGACGCATTTACACCAATGACCTTAAGACGCAAATTCAAAAGTTAATTATGCAAGTTTGAGATATTTTTTCTCTATGGTGAACGAATATTAGGTGTTTACCGACCTCAGTTCAACACGTCATGAGGTTAAGCCGACCGAAAAAGCGCGATAGCCTAGGCACCTTATAGAGCCCACCGTCGCGCTTATAGAGTTAAGATCGATGCAAATATTGGAATGAGGTATTAGATCCAAAGATGATCCATTGAAAAACGTGAAAGTGCTTGGGCAGCCCTATTCCTAGTGAGCAAGAAACGGAAAGAGAGAAGCCCAGGATTTCGGCTGTCATCAACTGCTTTTCTGGTTTCTATCAGACCCTTTACATCTGAGTTACAAGGACTTGACCACTTTCGTGACCGCATTCGGGGAGCGTATCGTTCACATCGATTATGATTTTTGGCTTCGCATGCTCCGATAGCCCTTTCAACGATTAAATCGAGATAAGTATTTCGGGATATCGTGAAAATATTTTTACTTACATTGAGATATCTTTAGACATGACAGACGAACAGCTCATCTTGAAGGCTACGACAGACTTTCTGAACGCTTACGCAGCAGCACATTAACATGAAACCTTCGAAATGTAAATTTCTTCTTGGACGAAAATGACTTTCTCGATCACCTGTTTATTTTGGTCAAGTTGTGCGAGATTGCCCTCCCAAAGACATCGATTTGCATTGTAATTTAACTACTTTCATTACTGGAACACATAATGCTTCTTTGTGTTGGGCGAGTTGAGGGGGAGAGGGAGGACGCCCACCAACTCGTGCAGGAAGAATAAGAGAGTATCTTTTAAAAAGTTTATTTTCCTTACGCTGCATGTAGACCCTCTAGGAAGCGGGGTGGCGTGAACGACGGCTTTGCTTCGGCTATAGATTTGATGTGTAATAAGAGGGGGCGAGGCGCGAAGTCTGCGCCATTTTTTATAGCCTCGGAACGCGGCGTCGGCAAATTGACATATCTGTGTCACGTGCCGATTTCGCTAGCGTGTGCGATGGTGGCGGAAAGCATATCGCGACATAACACCAACCGCACAAATTTGCGGTATAATAAACAGAGAGTTACCCTTCTTGTTTTCATTAATTTTTACCTTCTTGCATAGTATCCTGTAAGTTTTTTTTATTATTTTTATCATTTACGGGCGAGCGCGAGGGCGAAGGTGAGGGCGGGTTTCGAGACGAGGCGAGTGAGAGGCGATGGGGAGAGCGGAGCGGGGGAGTGCGAGGGGAGGCGAGGCGAGGGCGAGGGCGAGGGGCGGGGTTTAAGGGCGGGCTCGATGTGAGAGGAAGTTAGAGGGCGGGGCGAGAGCGCGAGCGGTGGCTGATTTGTCGAGTGGTGTGTTTTTCGATATTATAGTGCGAGGGGCAAGGCGAGGGCGAGGCGAGGGCGACGTATGATGGAGGGCGAGGGGAGGGGAGTGGCGATGGGTGAGGGCGAGGCGAGAGCGAGGGCGGAGGGGCCGAGGTGCGAGGCTTTTTGTAGGGCTTGATTTCGGTCGTTTGACGGCGACGCGCGACGGCGAGTGGTTCTTTGTTGCGAGGGGCGTGGGCGAGGGTTTAGGGCGAGGGCGAGGGCGAGGGCGGGCGGTGACGAGGCGGGGAGAGGGCGAGTTAGCGAGCGTATTGAGAAGGTATTGGGTGCGAGGTCGAGGCGGGAGAGGCGAGGTTAGGCGAGGGCGATGTGTGTCGAAGGCGAGGTTCGCTGGCGAGCGCGATGTGTGTCGAGGTGTGATTGTGTGTCTGAGGCGAGACGAAGGCGAGGGAGAGGGCGACGG
>BOPP01000588.1:17769-36449 GCA_017312745.1 Gryllus bimaculatus | reverse complement strand
GTAGCTCTGAAACTAATATTTTTACGGGATTGTAGTTTGCGGCATTCCATTTCTCGTATCAAGTTCTCCTTGTATACCAGTTTTCAACTCAATACGCGAAAATTAATTTTTTCCCAATTTTATTACGTTATGAACTTTTTTATTTAGCCGATGTCATATTTCGCATGTAACTCCGAAACTAATATTATGACAGGATTGGAGGTGTTTTTATTTACTTTCTCGTTTCAAGTTTTTTATTTATTTAACAACTTTAAACAACTGAAAAATGGTATGTTCCCGGCTGTAGATAGTATTGTAATCGAACTTTTTAAAACGACAGGGGATGAAGTTTTGGCGAAACTGACACATTTATGAAATGTGATCTGGAAAAGGGAAGAGTGACCAACACTTTTGCAACGCACTATAATTACTTAATTATCAAAGAAGGGTGACAGCCGAGATTGTACAAATAACACAATTACATGAATATGAGTAATGCCTCAAACAATTTTTCGATTGTATTCGAAGGATGACGGAAATATGTGAAAAAGATAGTTATGCACTACTAGAACAGTCCGTTTACCTCGGTCTGTAATAGTAGTATAGCAGCGCTTGTTTGATATTCGTGGAAAATAGGTTGAGATGCAAAGTGACGAACGCATAACACGACTGTGTGGCTTGCAAGTCCCGTCTATTCCGTTGGGGCTGGTCGCACGCCGCCGGGCCTGGCTGGGCCGCAGCGCTGACAGAGGGCCCTCAACGGTGGGTGAGAGACGCAAAGGCACAGAAGGAAAGGGGAGAGGCGAGGTGTCGTCGTTAATTTCACTTTACGACGCTCCTATTCGTCCGATTTGTATGCTTGTCACAGCGTGCGATTCAGGAAGCATGTCGCCATCGCGCTATTAGCCCACATTTTTTAATTTGTTCTTGGAAGTTAGAGAACTAATTTCAAATTCGCGTTTGTGCTGGGGTTTTGGAAAAAGGTTATCGTAGCGTAAGATCTATTTTAAAAAGGCGTCAAATGCCGTTTACAGATCGAAAATCGGACCATTGGTTCAGACGTTATCAGGAAAGTAAATTTTCCTGTGATTATGCTGCGATCTATTGAATTTTCCTACAAGAATTTTTCGATGCATTTAGCCTTAACTTCAAGAACCAGAAATCTAAGCATTAAAAACGTTTCACTGCTCTAGTTCGCACAACCTTAAAAAATCCTTCCTCAAAACGACAGCTTTCCGTTATATTTTAATTAATGAGAAATTTTCACCAGAGGTGTCCATTACGGTTGACAGCCATATTCAAAGTACGGACGTACTTGCGTCATGAACGTCAGACCTCACATATTCGATGACCGCCGATATATCACCGCTCAACGTGCTTGGGTGGAGAACTTAAAACAAGTTTCCTTCTCCGCGCCCCGATCCACGTCGTGTAATTATTCGGCGACGCTGTGTTATGCACGAGTATCAAAACGCAATAAAGTTCTTTGCGTGGATTGGAGGAGGCGGTGACGATGGCGGCGGAGGTGGTGTGTCGAAGCAGTAGCTTGCAGTGGCGATGGTGATGAAACCGGTGGCAGAAGAGGTGGTGATAGCCTGAAGGTTGTGTCTCAAGGCAGTCGCGGAGTGTGTGGAGGGGTGGTGGACGTTGGTGGCGCTAGTGGTGCTGAGGTGCGTGTGGGTGTGAGGGTGGAACCGGCTAAGGCGATGGCAGTGGGTGTGGAGATGACGGAGGGGTTGTGTCACCAAGCCGGTGGCGATGTGGGTGCGGGACTGGCGATGGCAATCGAGGAGACGTTGATGGCGGTGGTGGTGGCGAGAGTGATGGCGATGAGGGAGGCGATGGAGGGGTGGGTGGGAATAGCGGTGACGTGACAGCGGTGGTGGGGTGCGTGTGGTTGTGACGGAGGAACCGGGGTTGGCGGTGACGGAGGCGATGGCAGTGGGGGGTGGTCGGCGATGGGCAGTGGGCGATGGAGGTGACTAAGGCGATGGCAGTGGGAGTCGAGATAGCGGAGGGGTTGTGTCAACAAGCCTCTGGCGACGATGTGAGTCTGGGAACTGGACTGGCGACAGTAATGACTGAGACGGTGATGGCGCTAGTAGTGTCGGTGTGTGTATGGATGTGCAGGTTGGCTTGTGGGTGCATGGCGGTGAGGAAGGCGATGGCAGTGGAGTGGGATAGCTACGACGTTGGTGACAGCAGTGGCGGGACAGCAGTGTGGATGCGAGGGTGTTGGCGATGAGGGAGGAGATGGTGAGGATAGCGGCGACGTCGCCAACAGCGGTGGCGGGGTGGGGGTGGGTGCGCGGACGGGACCGGCGGCGGCGTGGGCGGCGGCAGTCGTTGCGGGAGGGCATGCATTTTGCAGAGATCATCTATCTTCATCGCGTGCCTCCAGGGACAGGACAATTTTGGTCCCCGCTGTCACCCGCGGCCTTCGCACCGCCCGTACCTGCCCGCCGGGCGCTTCGCCCCCGCGCCGCTGGCAGCGCTGGTAGCGCGTCCCTCTGGAAATGCACGAATCGAGAGTGACCATTAAGGCCCCGCCAGGGATTCTTTCATATCGGAGGCAGCGGTTCGGCTTGTTTGGGGAAGTGCAGGTTTTGCGGTGAATGATGAGAATCGTAAGCGAAGTTGAGGTTACCGTTGTGTGCGTTTGCTCGAAGAATCGCTCCAACAAAAACGTTATCGAACACTGTTTTGGAAAACTGTCCAGTTCTGTATTCTATCATTGTAATAATTCTCCGAGTTTATTGCGCTGGACAATATACATTGAAATTAGTTCAGCATCTAATCCAGCCTAAAAGTATATAAACAGAAAATTTTTGACATACTTTCACTTTAACAGGAGGTTGAACTTCCCATTGAGAAGTGAATCCCTATGAACTTAGCGTCTTTGCAAATGATTCAAATCGTCGATTTATATTTAATCGTAAAACATTGAAAATTAAAATTATAAATTTTGCATTCAGAGCGAATTTATTTAAAAAGGCATTTTTAAAAGAATAGATTTTTAAATCCCAAGATACTTCGAAAAAATCGAATTCACATTAATGAAATTTGCTATTAATTAGATGCTGCCAATTTCCACCACGAAATTTGGGGACGGCGTTGATGTAGAATGGGGCGGCCCCAAAGCAGCTGTCAACACCTAAATTCTAAAATGAAAAAAAAAGATAAGTAGTAGCGGTATTGATGGTTGTGGCGGAATCGGAGACGACGGTGTTCTGCTAATGTCCTCGGCTCGTTGCAACGTCGGTGGTGTTGGGGTCGGAGCCGGTGGCGGAGCTGGCGGTGGCGGCGGCGGCGGCGGCGTCCCCGGGCAGTCCTCCCGCTGGCGGCGGCCGCATTCAATAATTCGAAGCGGCATGCGCGCCATTAAGCTCAAGTATCAAACATTCAGCCGCCGCCGGCCACCAGCGCCCACCGCCCGCAGGGCTTTTTCCAGCGGGAGGCGCAGACTACCTCTCAGCTTCCTCTCACAGCCACTCGCGTTGGCCTCAGGCTCTTGTCTACACGCTTATCTTTACTGCCGACCGAAAATTTAGGCGGGTGAAGGTCACGCCGCCTCAGACTCCGACAACACCGCCACCGCAAACAAAACTAACCCGCTGCCGGAGAATCTTCACCGCGATCACTGATCATCCCGATTCCGTTGCCACCTCAATCATCGTAATCACAGTCATTATTTTCTTTTCTTCTTTCTCAGCGTATTACGCACCAGTGTTGTAAAGATAATGTATTGTAATGCTGTATCAAAAAAGTGACGATTTTTCGTCATAAAAACTCGTATAGTGGAGCCCTGATATCGAAAATGTGGATAAATCTTGTTGCTATGTGTAATAACGTACTTCTATTTTCATCTTGTGTAGTCGAAATTCACGTTTTCTGGATCTTTGAAGCCGATTACCTGGTCTACAGCATAACGTCTGTCTGTCTGTCTGTCTGTCTGTCTGTCTGAACACAACGCTAGCCCCTAAATTGATCAGACGATTTTATCTAAATTTGATAAACCCCGGTGGATCTGGCTGTACTCGAGGACCTTCTAATTTGAAACAGATATTTTCTTATTTGAGGGTACCTTCCAAAGGCCAGAACATTTTCAATATTTTTGTTTCAAAAAGTCTCTAATTTTTTCTCGGATAAAACAGAGAACATTTAGAAAGGTAGGTCTCTCTGAATTTTCGAAAATTGTAAAAGTTAAAAATAATGATAAAGAAAGTAGTGTTGTAGCACCACGGTTTTAAATTTCAGTCCCCACCTGTGTTATGATTCTTCTCACGGATCTATGTCATAATTATTTTAATAAGTCATATTACATGTTTTTAAACCCCTTGTACATTGGCCGGCGAAAAATAAAAAATAAAAAGTCAGGAGTCTTTGAAAAAGACAGACTATAAAAAACGGTTCGAGAGAGGACATTTTGATGTTTGTTAATTAGTAAGGAACTAATGTTTCAAGAATAATAGAAGTTGTGTAATAGTTCCGAGTAATATTTGCAACAAGAAGTGATCCGGGAACTTCAGTAAACTGAATCAAGCGCTGACGTTCGCGAGGAGGAAGCTAACATCTGAGAAGTATACACGTTAAGTTCATATGCATTAATATATTCTGAAAGAAGAACAGTGCTATTAGTGCAAGAAAAATCAAATAAAGACTTAAATGGGTGGGAGCAATTATAAAAAAATAACATAGTTTTTTTTCTTCAATTTTTCTACTTCATATAAACAAATTAAGTTAATACAATTTTATTTATTCAACACACAGATATTTATATTTTGGTATGGAATTTTTATTTTACGATTTTAAACCATTTTTCACAATTTTGTCCAATGGATCATTTCCAAGCACAAATCCTGAAAACTAGTGAATGGTACTCTTTTGATGATGTATTGATGACGAAAACACGGGCATATTAATTGATGTAAATCGGTACGTCACACTATAGAGATCTACTACTCTACGTCCCCGTTCCTCACAGATCTCTCATTCTCATTCCCCTACATTGCATTCGCACGGTCGCACATTCGCACGGTCGCACATCGCACATGATAGCACGGTCGCTAATACCGTTCTGTTTTTTCAATCTCCTCCGTAATGATCAACACGTTTTCTTCACGGTTTACCAGATAACGCCAAAGAGCTTTCGTCATCAGCGTTTTATTGTCTACATAGTTTTCTGTTGTAGTTAGATCTTTGTTCCAATTTAACACTCCCTCTGTCGCTCGGGTTGCTTCTCAAAATAACCCTGCGTTTGGAGAAGTTCCTTGTGGATATCCGTCCCCCGAGTTCCTCCCCCTCCGAAGTTCGTACCTTTATATCACGGGTGGGAGCAGTACTTTAGCAACTTTTTGAGATCTTGAGTGACAGATCTTAAGATTTATTTTTATTGGCATTCTGGTAAGATTGCGCAAGAATGTGCTTTTTCCCAGACACATCCCTGACATCATTTAGTTGAGAACGTGCTGTGTCGATACATTGCCTGGGATCAAAGGATACCGAATTTGATTCCTACTCTTTTATTAAGGGATTTTATCTCACGTGTGTGTATGTATGTTTCATGTGTGTGTGTGTGTGTGTGTGTGGCATTGCAGAGCGGATGTGATGTTCTGGCAGTGTGTTTGAGAAGCCAACAAATGTGTGTGATCAGCTCGCCAAATATTTATTTGAGAAGATTAGGTAATTAAAGGACTTTAAAAAGCCGTGGTAATAGAAACATTATGAATTAAAATCAGTCTATATGTGTGTTATGTTTTACACTTCAGAAGAATTTTCTTGAAAACATTCGAATTGAAGAACTTTACCATAACCATTGTAAATGCTCTAAAAATATGTTGATAATCGTTCATTATGTCTGATTCTCTTTAAATTTCTCTGTCAGTAAATATCCCTCTTGTTAAACTACCCGACCTTCTTCATCCGATCTTCTACCTATCGTCAAAACGCGACAGTTCGTCCTCGCAAACCTACATTATCGGACCTTCGACCACGGTGCCCTACCATCGCCTCGATTTTTCCACTACTGTTGCCATCGACCTCTTCGTCTATAACCCCCGCACCGCCTGGAATCGACTCACCGTTCCCTAACCCCCTCCCCTTCGGTTACGTCAATTACAGCATTGGCCATCTCTACCACGATGGACCGGCTTAGATGGTTCAGGGCATCAACTGATGTCATTTCAGAGCCTCTTACTGGGAGGTTCTAGAGTTCGAATCCCTTCGGAATGGTAGGATTTATGACACAGCAAGCTTTTAGTTGAATCCAGCCGTTGTTTGGAGGAGAGCTCTAGAGACCTGCTGCTCTTAATCGATAGTATTTTTCCGAGATTTCTCCAATCAACAGCTGGCAATTGACCGGAGCAGAAACTTAACGAACGGCCACGGACGGAACGCCATCTGTCCTTCCTCTTCCTGGTCCTATCCAGACCCCTTACTTAAACTTACTTACATGCACTACACTACCATACACTTCTGAAGACCAGTCGGGAGCTTAGAGCTTGTCCCGGCTGAGGCGGTGCCTCGATGCTTGGAGATTTCTGGTTGAGGAAAACAGCTAAATCTTACGAGTAGTATGGCGCCTGATCTAGCCATTCAGCGGGCGAAGATCACCGCCACCTCTCGCGATAAAATGATGCTCTACACTTACGGGACCAATGCCCTTAGATGTTGACGCAGCCGAAAACATTAAACAATCAAGAAGTCAACCCATCACGGCGTAACTTTCATAATTATTATCGCACATTCCTGCCAGCTTTATTTCTCATTCTGCAATTACCGTCTCGACTCTTTCACATACTTTTTCAAAGTCGTTGTCTTCACCTTCTTACATGTCGTCTCTATTGCCCATCATTCACGCACAATTGCCATTGATGATTGTACTTTCCCCCGTTTTCATAATCACCACCACCGCCGCTGTTACACACAAATGTCAGCGTACTTCCACACTTGCAGTGTCTTATTGCTGCTACCGTCACCACTGCTATCATCACCCCCAGTTTTCCACATTGGCATAACCTTCCACAACTTAGTTTTTCCCTTCAGCGTGTAATTTCACTTCTTCATTCTCCTCCCACGCCTCCTCTTGACTCACACTTTTGGCGCCCTCACCATTGATGACTTTCTCGCCTCTGTTATCGTAATCACCACCGCAACAGTCTCCTCCGCCGCCACCACCTCTGCGAGGGGTGGCACGCAGCCATGGTGATGGAGCGGCCCTCTGCGCCCGTTAAATCAACGCTTGGCCGTCCCGCCCCCGCCGGGAGCCGGGGAGGGGGTGGGGCGGGACGGGACGGGGCGTTGCGGTCGGCAAAGCGAACGAGCCTCAGAGGGGCGGCAAAATGCTGAACGTAGCATTACTCCTAATCTGCCGAAATTTGTGGGCGCGGGTGCAATTTGGCTCTTTTCGAGCTGCGTGAGTCTCTGGGGGAGAGAAGGGTCAACTCGCTTCGTTCTTTGAGCTTTTAATTTGCGATTTGTAAACTACCCTCGAGAAGTATGGATTTTTTGGAACGTTTGTTTTAGTGTTTTCTGAGGTCGTGGTGGTTTAATTATTTATTATTATCTATTACAGATAAACATTTTTGACGTCCGGTGGGACAACTGTCATTAAATAGATCCTGATCTCACGTAAACATGAATATATTTTTTCATCGAAAGTGTTATTTGTTCTTCTTCAGTTGGACTGAATTAACAACCAATGTTTTGTCTCGTGTCTCGAGCGTTTTTCTTTCTTTAATTGCTCAGATTCCTCCACATTATCATTGATATTCCCGTAAAATACTGTTGTGTAGAAATGCATTCCTTCCTGCACTTGGATGCTGTCTTATCGTCTGATTTATAGTTAACGATCAGTGTGTCGTATTTTGCATGCTAATCACAAAATCAGATCATTATTTTTTTATTGTCTAATAATAAATAATATCAAATGTTCAGCTGAAATTCTTGTAATTTTAATGCTTGTTGCTTTCGTTTCACTGGGCGAATATACTGAGAATAATCACCTCTTCTCCAAAAGAGCAGCTGCTACTAAACTTGCTCATTATAAACCGCTATTACTCGTCAGTCGCTCTGCTAGTATCAGTGATGCTGAAGACTGGTCTGCTTCAATGGCTATACCCTAGTATACTGTGTGGTGTACCCTAGTATGCTGTGTGGTACAGATTTTTTTCTCTTCTCGTTGAGTTAAGGTGCCGGTTCCAATACTTTTAGATACTGTTACACAATGCAGCGCGTACGTACTGAAAGACTTAGACATGCAGAAAGTAAATTGAAAACTTTATGTTATGAAGCTTACCAACATAAAGTTTCAAAGGGAAGTAGTTATTGGAAAACAGTTTGTTCTGATGAGCCAAGTTGTCGAGCTCGCGTGTTCGGAGGGTTGCATATTTTAAGCCCATTTTCCGAATTATGATATTTTTAATATTAAATTATATTTTTCCAACTTAAATTCTCAATAGGAAACTGAACGTTTCAGGAGTTGCTAATAAAGGACTCTTAAATTTACTAAAACTTTTTTTCTGATTACATTATGCATTCCATTATGCGAAACTTCATTTACTAGAGAGCCTGGTAATAATAGCATTATGAGAAAGAGATTAGTATTGGAGATTAGAGATTAGTACATTAAGAAATTTTTATCTACAAAAATAGTAAACATTTTCCAAAAGCATTGTTTTAGAGTTATTTAGTGTGATATATTTATAACCTGTAAACTTTCATAAGCCTTAACTTGAATAGATTGTGAGCATTAGACTCAAACAGTTCATATTGTCAAGGAAGGGCGTTCCATGTCCCCTTATTTGGAAACCGAGTGTGAACCGTGTGATGTTGGTGTGTCCGCAGGTTCCACAACGGACCGCGCCGCCTGAGCGACCTGATGCGCGAGTCGATGGCGGTGGACCCGGTGGCGCCAGTGCTGTGGGAGCCACACCTCACGGCGCTGGACCGGCGCGTCAAGATCGTGCTGCAGGCCGTGCGCGACTGCCTGGCCAAAGAGGACAACGTGGACGCCGTGGTGCAGAACGACCTCACGTAGCGGCCCGCGCGCCTCCCGCGCCCCCGCCGCCGCCACCGCCAGCGCCACCGCGGGGAGCCGATCGCGCCCGACCTCGGCCGAGCGTCGCCGATCGTAGCCGAACGTCACCAAGTCGTCGCCCGAAGGGCCGTCTGGCCCTCGTAGCACGACCGCCGGGCCACGCCGGCCAGCCTGGGTCTTCAGACATTCGCTTCTTCATTTTCCTAAGCTTATGTGGCAGCTTTTTGAAACAAAAAAAGCAGTGTTTGTGTGTGTCCTACAATGTCGTTCCTACGTGCCTAATTTTTTTGTCGATGGACGATGTTGACCCATTTAACTAGCTGGTACGCGTCAACTGGCCTATTTCGTATGTACGTTGATGTTAACTATTCGCTTATAATTGTAATTGAAATTGTTTGTGGAAAAATCACATACGAACTCTAACGGCTAACTTAACGGCTCTCCCGTTTGCTGGTTTTCTGGACGGTATTTCCGTGATTGAAACCAAGTAACCCGACTAATGACACTGTTTTGAAGTGGCTTGCCTTCTGAATGAATGAACATTGAAATCGGCTAAGAATTTTTGTGTGGGTGAGTGCTTTTGATAGAGAGTACTGTTTTTGCGTAACACATGAATTTTTGCTGTATAAATTTATATATGAGGAAATGAAACTTACCTAAGGTTTTGAGATATCAGAAGACGACTGCAAAATGTGACAGTTGTTCGTGGATAGGTGGTTATTAAAGTTTCAGAATTTAGACACTTCACCTTCCACATAAAAATTGTCAACTTTGTTCCCTGGTATTAGCAACAGCATTGGCTCCAACGAAGTGATTTCGGGATCCCAAGAGACGTTAAATATGTGCTCTGTGGCTTGTCCAGTTTTTTTCAAATGAACCACATGAAGTATTTTTACGAAAAATTGGAGCGTTGCCATGTCATATTACTGTTGCTAGTGAGTAAATCTATCGCTGATCAGTCCAGGGTGTTTGTGACCATGCTATGCTTCACGTGCGCACTCTATCGGAATAATTAATAATTTAAAGTGTTGAGTGCTTAGCGCGGGCTACACGTCCGTTAACTCCTATAAAGGGAATTTGTTCTTAAGTCTATTAAGCTAAGTATTTTGTTGGATAGCTAGATTGTATGGGCAATATTTTTAAACGAGAATTTCAAAGTATTTTTGTGCCTCTTATTATCATGATAGTGAATCGGAAATTTATGTTAATGATACGCAATTCCTACATATCGACGTCCAGTTACTTCTTAGTGAATTTTAAGTGATTGGCTTTGCCATGCCAAAATGGGGATGAGGAAGGGTCTTAAAACTTCAGGTTTTCTCGTATAGCTATCAAGGTGTAACATTCCTTTTTCATTCATTTTTCTTTAATGATACAAAAACACAAATTCCAATTGTTGTGATGCTATATCTTTGCCACCTTGCAGCAACAGATAACAGTAAAATTTACATACCACACAAATTGATTAAATAAAATTAAATGTAGGTGATTTCGGCAACCAGTAACAAAATTGTGGGAGAAATATTATTATATGTTGCTCAGACGAATTGTAATGTGAAATGTTATTAAGTTTTGTGAACAAAAAACAATATTTCGTGAAGGAACAATATCCAATTATGGGTTGTGGTAGAATGGTGCGACAACCAACGTGCTGGAGAGAACTCGGCTGTGCCGAAACATGGCGAATTTCGCTATTCGTTCCAAGCAAGCGGCAATGAGGATGAGGGCGGATGACGGGTTGGAGGGAGGCGTTTGCGGGGTGGGGATGGGGAGGCCGCGTGGTCACGAAACCGCGTTAACGTCCGTCCAATGGCAGCTGGCGCTGGCTGCGTCGCGTCGCGAGGGCGCCGGAGAGCGCCGTTGCGGAAAATGGGAGTCTGCGGACGCCCACGCGCACGCGATGGTCGCATGCGACTGAAGCGCGCGCGCGCGCCTACGCGGGTGGGCGGTCGCAGAGCGGGATCTCTCCGAGTAGCTTGCGATCCCAGAATCCTCTGGGAACAAGAATTCGGGGAAGGACGCACCAGCGCGGGTAGGCTGCTTGAAGGGTGTGCCCCAAGGGTCAGTGATGAGACACGTTTCCGTTTCCAACTCTTCTTACAAGGATATATCTGAAATTAGACTTCTAAATTCAGCATCGTTTCTATATTTTTCTTACTTTAAGAAATTCATAAATGCTTATGCGTACAAAAAGTTCTAAATTAGTTCACTTTGTTTCATAATATAATTTCAATGTCCGAAAAAATATAATGTTGATATTCAAAGATAAACAGTTTCTTTTTTGTAAGTTTTGTTTTATTTTTTGCTGTTCATTTGTATTGCATTAACAGTAACACATGGTTCGTTTCATGATAATACATAGAAAAATAATCATCCACTAATGAGAACAGCAACTAGTATTTCAAATTTTGTTTCCGAATTGATTTGACTTGTGGCAAAGCAGTAATAAAATATTGATTCTACCAAACTCATCTTTTCACAAATTAATCAGTACATTTTATCTTCATTTATGTACTCTGATAACAAACTGGCCATCAATGTAATAAAGCATGTTTTTATTTCTCTTGTTTAATGGAATAATAAAAAAACATAAATGTATTTAAGATAAGAAGATAATTTTTATGTAATGACTGTCAATGAAGTTTAAGGAAAATACATACTTTAAAAGAAATTCTGATTCACAATTCCATTTGGGGTCAAAACACTAGTTATACTTCTTTGAGAAATGATATTCTCCTATTACATTTGATATAATGGTATTTTTTTGGCTATAGTGATATATATGTTTTAATTTTCTTGGGAGTATCTTTTGACTAGCTTAGTCATCTGTTTTTTTGAAATTGTACATTTCATTAGTAGACACTGGAATCCCCCATTTCTTTTGCCACTAAGCTTACTCTTCAGTTATACACTCAAAGAACATGTCACAAAGTGCAGTTATTTATTATTTTAATTAATCTTCAAAGTTTAGTTATGTAACTGTATTTAGAAAATAAGAACCATATTTTAATTGACAAATAATTGGAAGTGACTGGACAATGGAAATGTCAATTGTAGTTACAACTTTAATTAAATATTTGTTTGCATGCACTGGGGTTTCACTTGTATCTATATTCAAGAAAACCATATTTACTCTAATTTTATTATGTTGATTATATATATATTAGATTATTGTAAGTTAAGTTAATATGATGATGTGTAATGAGGTATTTAAAAAGGCTCTGTGATATATATCAATATTTTGTTAGATCTGTGGAAATTGTATAAAACAGAGTTACAGTTAACTATCCTAGCTTTGGCATAAAATACACTAATATGAAAATCAATCTTCCTGATTTTAAATAAATCTAAGAGTTACTATTTTGACATGACTAATTCTGATACCATATTCTGAAACTCTTGTTTGCAATAAGATTTATTTAAGATGTTTGCGCAAAATTATGTTTAATTATTCAGTAATACCAATATGTTAATACATTCACAGTCAGAGCTTGAAAGTTTTCGCTGTTGCTAATTGGAAAAATAATACATATCATATCCACATCTATTTCTGTTTAGAAAACATCAAGTCATATTTAATGTCTAGTCATGAGAATGAAGGGAAAAACAATAGAGTCAATTTAATTCAGTTGCTGGGTTTTTGAGAAAAATGAAGTTACGAATATTTATATATTTGTATGGAATTAAATTGGGAACACAATTATGTAATTTCTCTTGTATTTAATACAATCATGGGAACTACTGGAACAATTTCTTCAGGTCATAGGGGATAAAATATTCTGTTTTAAAAGCAGAAAGAACTGTTGGGACTAGTCCACAGTCAGCCAAATCAAAGCACTGTATTTTAATGTACATTAAAATCAGTTCTAGAAGGCACATCTGTGATCTCTTGTTTTTATAATTGAGAGGGATATTTTCTGTTCTATTACATTGTTCATAATATTTTTATTTCAGGGTGTATCATATTGTTAACAATTTACGGAAATGACTTCAAACTGTATCCAAATATTATTTTGTTTTTAATAAATACACTCTATAAATTAAATATTCAACATAATCATGCCTTTTAGTTTTATTAAGTGACGGACTGGAGCAAAATTATTTTGGAAAAAAGCTGTTGTAATGAAAAATAATATCTAAATTAGCCATAAAGTGACATGATGAATGCTATTATAATGTGGCTATGAAGTTACATTTTATAAACGTTAATTATCTTGTAAAGATAATCTTTAATATGTGAATCAAAATATTTGTAAAATGTGTAGATGAATACAAAACTTGTAATTAGATTAATATATAATGAACTGTATAAATGAATTATTGTAAATGTGTGTACATTGTACTGCTAATTGAGGAGGCTAATTGTGCCACTGTGATTGAATTAAATATCATGACATGGATTTTTGGTTATGCTTTTATTCCTCCACCTAAGAAGAAACTTTATTCTCATACATGTCACAAAATATACTCAATTTTTTATTATTTGCTCAAAACGTAAGTAGGACTATTACATTCATATGCCCAATCTATGAAAAAGTTTAGGGTGGTGTATCCAATAAATATATCTTTCATGTCCAATTCATGTGATTAATGGTATGCAAGAATTTATTGAAACTTGAACCAATCCCAGTTGTATATCAGGAAAATATCTACAAATTTTCCTGTCAGTGTAATTCATGTTATATGAGCCTCTGTAAATCTAAACATAACATTATTCTTTGAAACAAAGGAACACCATAAGTCAGTCGTTCAAACGGTTAGGAGAAATTTCTCGTGCTCAAATAGATGAGAAAATCAACAATTCAGTGAAATGAAATTGTGAAAAAAGAGGGAAATTTTTGAACGGTGCCAAAGGATGTGCATTAAAAGGGCTTATGCACTTTCATCTCATAACTCCAATGAAGAGCTATCCAAAATTTTGAATCACTAAGCTAATAGTGATTGTGTATTTAAAAATTATTCATTTAACTAGTTGCTAAATAGATCTTTCAGAACATAAACGAAACATTTGAATTGAAATTTATAGTAAAACATCTATGTTTTACACAAATCATTAATCATTAGGGCAGAGATAAGCACACAATCGTTAACGACAATCACAAACATTTATAAGTCACATGAACGTACCAATGAAACGTAATTTTCTTCTCATTTACATTTTTGGCATCTACAAATAGTGCAATTATATGCGAAACATGAATGCACCATTATAATTGAGTTTATTTCTCAGTCGACCTGACTGCTGTCGCCGCCCCTTATATTGATAGTGGTTTGAATTTTGGGGTATACTTTTCATAAAGCCTTAGAGGAAATTGTAATTTTTTTCTCAAAAATGGTTTTATATTTTTTTATTAAACCGTGTCTTGGGATGGCGTTAAGAACGCTTAAGCAAATGTAGGTCATTTTGATATTTTATTCAGATTTTTCGAAAATTTCACAAATGAAATTTTCTTTAATAATTACTCACGTCGTTAATATTTACATTACAGGAATTTTCTATACAATATTGTATTTGTAAATATCAGCGCTTCAAATGGTTTCTTATGACGGTACTCGAAAGTTCAAAACTTCTCTGTGGAAAAGAGCTCAAAATTGTGCATTTTCAGGAATGTTCAAAGGACATTTTGTCAAGAACGAATTTTTCAACGTTCAATGAAAATTTGAAAACATGAAATGTTTTACTCTTCTGTAATATTGATAAAGATATATTTCAATTCTACAATTACGGTACAGAAAAATTGATAAAGCGTGAAAAATTGTCATCTGGGCGCCAACAGATGACAGCTGAGAAGACTCTGGGGCAAAACTGGAAAGATGGTCCAGACTAAACAAGCTGACCTATTTGCTCAGCGCTTATTAGTAACGTTAATTACCATCCGACAGTGAGGCTATCTATTAAAGGTTCTTACACGCATTTTTCGGTGCAGTCAGCCTGAAAAATTCTCTAATCCTCCCAGCCGATCGTGTGGGAGACCTTGCAGCCAGAGAAGCGTCCAATGTTTCCTGAAAGAGGCTGCTCCGAGACATTATGGCCGTTCTAGTGCGGCTACGCGGACAAAAGAGGAACCGCCCGATGAAGCACAACTTTTGAGTTGCCGTAATTTCTCGCCGCGGATATTTTCTTGTCCTCCCCGCCCGGTCATTCTTCCGATCTCCCGCTTTCTCCTTTCTCTCTCCCGCTCCCAGCCTAAATTCATCCAATGCCTTTTCTCAGAGGGTCCTCTCATTTCCAGTGACATTTTAATTAAATAACTCTTTAAGTTGGTTCTCGGATCTCTCAAGTTTCGCCGACCGTAAATTGTGAGCTTTTGAGCAAAATCTGACAGCAGAACATGAAAACTTTGCTAAGTGGGGGAGTTTACAAAAGTGTAAAGGGCTGGAAGGAGGAGAGGGCGGGAGCGGTGGGAAGGAAAGGAGGGAGGGGCGGCCGCTGCAGCCTCAGGAATTTGCGCCCTGGCGGGAGATAGAGAGCGCTTATCAACGCGGCTGCACCTCCCCGCCCGATTTAGCAGGCCGGACGAGGCGACCCGAAGAAGTTTGTCGCGCTCCATGCTCGCCCAGCGAAGTGATGCGCTCACGTTACGAGGCGACCAGCGGAAGCGTCTGCCCCGCGCTCGTTTGTCGCATAACGTTCATTAGGTCTGGTTCCTTGACAGAGGCCGCCGGAAACTGAGCTTTTGCTGAGGATTCTAGATCTAGAGCACACATTGATACGGACCCCTCGGGTGATTGTCTTATTTTTTCTAGTAGGAATGAACAAATAATTGGGACATTACTGTATACAATTGTTCAATAAATATAACAATGTTACATCATTCTACTGTTTGCTGGGTAACTTACTGATTTATTGATCCTAGTTCCGAAAGAGAATGATTGCTAATCGAATTGTACTGCTACAGAGATGGCACTAATAAATGTAAAACCAAAAACGTATTAATATTGCATTATTGAACATACTAACAATAAACTGTTATTTGTTGAAAATTACGCTGAAGCATTTATTTAAAGCAGGGATGTCCAATTTGCATAGATCAAGAGTCACAACTAACACCTTTAATATGGTTACTGGCCATATTTTCTTTACTCGTATATTACTTCCTCGTACTGCAGATATCAGCTGTTCTGAAAGGGGGGGATGGAACCAGGCAGTGATATCAGGCCGTACCATTCATAACACAGCGAAATACATTGGCATGATTTTGAATTTACTAGGAAAAAAATATTTAAACCGAAACTATCTACTATTTTTACTTAAAAGGGGGCGTGCAGAGTGCGTGCGCTAGGAGCGCATATCGCCGACATGGATGCAAGAGGCCTCCACTTTTGACTAATAACCTTTCGCCGGCCACAATAAATGACTACGCGAACTGCCAGTGGGACAACCCTGATTTAATCATAACAGATTGGATCTAGGTTTATCGTTTAGTATAGAAACAATCTCCGAATACACAAAAAAGCTTCTGACAAATGACGTTCCTGAATGTGATACTACTCAAACAATCATGTATGTGACTTTTAATTCTTCGTAATTAAATACGACTTGCAAGGATTTCCCCATCCAGGAATCTCCTCCCAGCAGTACGTTCCTGAAATGTGTGGTAGAGTAGGACATGTAAGTGAAAGGGAGTATAACCAAGGGATGAGGTAAGGACAAAGATGAGGAAGAAGAGATTGCACGTGATCCGTTTGTTAGAGTGACGCTCTAACATTCGCTTGGTGATGGAGAAAACACGGAAAACTACCGATCAGAGCAGCCGGCCGCTAGAATTCTTCGTCAGACGGCTGAATTCGACCTAACTATCTACCTACCATCGTTGAGACTCGAACCCTAGAATTGTCACTGACAAGAGTTGATGCACTGGGCCACCTCAGCTTTTTGCGTTCTCGAACTAGTTTTGTTAATTGCATAAGGTTTTTGATTTTATCGTGTGCTCTTTCACAAATATTAGAGACTGCTTCAAAGTAGGCTCGTCATGTATAATTGCTGATTTTGCTGATATTTACTGAAATTAATATTGCTTTCTTGAAATTCCAGATTATAGCTTCCGTCTTATACACTGCATTTGAAAATATTGGGTCGAAAATGGTCTTTCATATGACATTTTAATGTATATTAAAGACATTATCAATGTGCTTGATCTTCCTTTAGACGCTGTCTTTCAGACTTATTGATTGGGTCGAGGAAAATGCTTAAACCATTAAACGAGGTGTGTGAATTAAATTACTTAACGTTATAAGAACGTCTTTGTACCCAAACGCCGTACTACCTTCTCTTACGATTGATTCTGCATTCGAAAACAATGCAAACAAACAACTACCGTATGCCACGCACGTCTTTCCACAAAGCCAGATGAAGTGAGGAAGGAAATTCGATAAAACATTGGCAAATAAGAATGTAAGTGCTCTGAACAGAATTTCAAACATACTAAATCCTGTAGAATTCGGAAGAAAATATGCCTATTTTATTACATTATGATTCTTTGTTGTTTTTTCGGAGTTCCTCTTTTATTTTAATAAAAAAACATAATTATAAAATTGAAAGGAAACATGTTTTCTTTTTACCTCAAACGTTTTAATTACTTACATCAGAAAGTAAAAAGCACACTTTTGTAGCTGTGATTGGTTTAGGAAAGGTAAACGCATGATTACGTCTTCAACACGAATGAGAAACTTTGCCACTAACTCATTTTTCAATTTCTTTTTACGCATTTCGACATTCACCTCTGTCTGCCCATTTTGCCTTTCGTCTTCCGTGTTTCGTCGTTTATCTCTCGTCCTCTGTCTTTCGTTTTTCTTCTTTAGTTTTTACATTCACCTTTTGTCTTCGTTCGTCTTTCGTCTTCACCGTTCGTTTTTCGTCGTACGTCTTGGTCTTTTGAGTACCGTCGCTGTTTTCGTCCTTCGACTTTCCTTTTTGGCCTCCATCGCCTTTCGTCTATCACTTTGATCTTGGTTCTTCGCATTCGCCTTTCCTCTTTTTTTCGTTTTTTTGTTGTTTTTGGTGTTTTTTTTTTTTTGACCTTTTTGTCGTTCGTGTTCGCCGTGTCATTCTTCACCTTACGAAATTATCAATTAACAATGGATCCAACGCGCCATTAACAGTCCGTAATAACTCGTAAATACGGTAAAAACTGATGAAATAGTTTTAAGCCTTCGCTGTAGCAGGCGGGCGCTCGGCTCGCAGTCTTTCGGAGCGGGAGCGGAAAATGGGAGCCCTCCGCGACGCAGAGCGCCGCAGAGCGCCGCGGGAGCCTGCGTTTGACGCGCTCCATTTGCGCGTCGCCTCCACTGACAGCTTAATTGTCGCGCGGCCACCGCTCGAAACACATGTCACCGCAACTGATCCTTCGCCAACACACACACACACACACACACACCGTCCGCTTGTCGCTCCGAGGGCGTCCATTGAAGTGTGGCGACTTTCGTAGGTGCAAAACTAGCAATGCCTTATTCAACACCTACACTAGATGGACACGATGCGGTGGCTCAGGAGCAACTTATTTTCCATCTGCAGCGCCGGGAGGCCCTAGAGTTACAATCCTGATGGTGGCGGATTTTCGTCACAAGCTTCATAGCTTGGACGATTTCAACTACTGTTGGGAGGAGACTTCTAATAGAATATTACATAATGAAGCATTATACTGATTTTCTTTTCTCGTATTTA
>BOPP01000587.1:25856-37036 GCA_017312745.1 Gryllus bimaculatus | reverse complement strand
ACATCTCACTACCTAAAGTCGCCCCTCTTATTAGACACACTGTTATTTTCAGTCATAGCTGATTGCATTAACGTGTAATAAACAACTATATACTGCATTTCTGTGTGTACAGAATTCTAATTGCCTAACCAGGAAATTGAGAATCGTGATTATCGCTTCGGTGAAAAGACTCCTAGGCAGAGTTTAAACGACCTTCTCTGCTCTGGCCGAAACATTTATCCACATTTAATAGATACCCCTTTAAAATTGGATATAACATTTGCGCTATTGCTGCTAGAGTATCGAATGCTTCGATTAACTAAACCACATGCTAATCATCAAAGATTCCTTTGGGGGGAGCAGTTTATAGTCTCTAATAAACCTATAAATAAAATTCTGTGACTTGTGGCCACGCATCTTCTGCATGTTTCGCAACACAATGCTTGAAACAAATTGCTAATAATAATGATAAATCTGCTGTTCCAAAGGCAGGCCCTGAAATTACTAACTCCTTTTACGTAGACGACTTATGGAATGCAGCACATTTACTAGCCAAATTCATAATGAACATTTATGATGCTGCGTGTGTAATCTGTACATTTGTTCAGAGAATGCATTTTTGTAATGCCTTTGATACAACATGGTCCTAATAAATCAGATGTCTTCTTTTAAATCAAAATTAGTGCAACTAGACAGTGTTCCCATGTGGAGAATTGGTTATATATTTCTCCTAAATATAACCCTACTGATCTCAATTTGCTGGTAGTCATTGCCAGAGGTCTGGTGTCTAACGACAGCTTATTTGAAAGTTCAGAATTGGTGTTCCAGGTGGTTTTGTCAATGAAACGTGATACGTGACGTCTCTGAAGGTGGTAGTGTACATGTTATGGTTCGTTCAGAAACGTTTCTTACCACCTCTGTGTAATGAAAAGGTGAGTTCTCACATCAGAACACATCAATAACGTTTAATTCTTATCACAAACTCCTGCGGACCAGCATTATCAAATCCAGCCATTGGTATGTGCAGTGCACATTATAAATCTAGTTGCGTGGTATTCTTCTGCCACACCTCTACTGATATCCAGTTAGTCATAGTGGAAAACCTGACCACAAATGCATTCATAGCAGCTCTGAAAAGATAGGGTCCAGCAAAGGCTACACTCAGAAACACTTCTCGAGATAATGTGTATGTGGTAATGTGCGACAACTGCACCATTCACAAACTCTCCTTCCTACCTTTTGTGGTGAGGAGCAGTCTATCTGCATCGAAACGTATCGTAATAGTTCAATTCTTATCACAAGCAAATGATAACCATTTCTAAGAAAAGTAGTCATTAGTAGGTGCATTGCACTCCCTTCTGGCTTGATATAGATTTGGCGAGTGATAAAATAATTAATAATTTGATATGTTTTAAAGATCCTATAATATTTGTGGAAATTAAAGGTATGGATGGGGTGGAATTTTCCTCTAAAAAACTATTGATTCCTAAAGAAATTAAAACCTGTTTGGAAGAAGGAAATGTAAGTGAATTACTACTAATGAAGCATCCATCAACAATGGAATTATGAAATGAATGTGAAGTTTTGGTATTATGGCCACAATCAACTGTGAATCCTTCTCAGACACAATGAATGAAATAAGTTTCCTAAATATGAAGTGTCGGCAAGAAATTGTTTTACAACGGTTTCTAATCAGAATGGAATTGTGTCTTAGTGGTAATTTGTAATGAAGGGAAGCGGCCTATTACTTGAAGAGACTGAGAGTTCGTACTCTCAATGTGTTTATAAATTTTATAAGATCCAGAAATTGTTCAACGACCTATGTCAATATAGATGGAGGGGAAAAGGATGATGGTGTATTAGACTGCAATGATTGTACAAATCACGCACAATTTACAATCTATACCCTGTCACCAGTCATGCACAATGTACATCTACGCTGATTGATTCTATTTAGAGCTATATTAATGTCGGCAGTATAAAGTATTGCTTTAAAAGTACTTATTATAATTGAAATAATTGTGCATTAGCTTGAATGTTTCATCTTGTTCAAATTTGAAATTGAATGTGTACGACAGTCAGATAATTGTTAAAAACGTTAAAAGCTTTGATTGTAATTGTTTATTTATTAGTTTATAATATGAATGCCATAAAATTTCTTCGCTAAGTGAGTTCAAATCCACACAAGAATTATTTGTTTGTTTTTTTTCCCCATCCATCTTTTTAGTTCGAATCTCCACCGAGAGATGGCACTATGTCCTCGTCGGAACCAGAGACGTTCAACCTTCCTAAAGATATTGTTTATGTGGATATTTAGAATTTACTTGTTAGTTCGGCGCGTCGACAAAAGATCGAACCAACTGTTTTTGTTGAATGTGATTGCGCGTACTTTCGTTCGACGTACATCGACGTCGATGGTCTAGTGTTTTATGTTAGTTCCAATGGCTTTCAAACTATCACATTTGCTTCACCTTCCTTAAAAAGAGTGCATTCTCCTTCGTAATAAATGCTTCTACTTCGTTTGTCAACTGGTTCGTGGTAGTTTGGAGCGCCTCCGAAAGATGGCATGAGCTGCTCCTACAACCTATGTATCTCTATGTTTAACCTACGTCAAGCAACATTTGAAAAGAGCGTGTGGCGTGCTAGAGTCTGAAGTTAATTTGAAGTAATATTTATTTATATATTATCGGCAGAATTTTGTTAATGCACCGATTATCAGTTTAAAGCCACAAGCAAGCATTGTCACTTGGGCAAAGAGCAGAAAGCTTATTAAAAATGCATCGGACTCTTCCAAGGTTCCACTCAGAGTATTGAAGACATTCGGATGGAGTCGTAACAAGAAGTAAAAACAATGCAACCCGTAAAGAAACGTTTGATTTGGACTGGACTAAGGTAATTGTGACAATCTCTTCCTACTCGTTAATTCTTTCTTTCCAAGTTACAATTTCTTTTTAAACGTGTTACGATCTCTTTTTTCAGAACGACGTAGTGTGATAAAAACTACTGACAGAAGAGGCGTTATTTCGTTGCAGTTTCTATCTACAAATAGCTCTCCCAACTTATTCTGCGGTCTCAATATTGTTCTGACACAAACCCTGTAACGAACAATAAATTGTGCTTGTGTAATCTATTATCTTGTTTTGTGTTTTATTAGTGTATTATTGTGTTTTGCGTGTGATGTGGGTTAGTGTGCATGTTAAATAGTGGGTTTTTCCAAATATATTCATATTGTCTTTCAAGCAAGCTGGAAGTAGAGGTTTTGTATATAGACTCATTGCTGTAAGAATTCATAAATTGCTGTAAAAATGCGAATGTTAGAAAGCAGGCAAATCTTATTAAATGCCAAATATTGTGGATCAGTCAATTAACGAGACAAGATCATGAAAATCTCCCTGAATCGTTACCTACTAAATTCAGAATGTTTGTGGGATGGAGGTAGAGAATTGGGGAAGGATACAGATATACAGTTGACGAAAGCTATCAAGAAGAAGGGTTTTGAATTCTTAACCCCGTCTTTGAGAATTAAGAAAGGGCAGATTCATGCATTTTTACGAAATCCATTGGTCTTTCTGCCTTAGTGAAATTGTCAAAGAAAAAAAAAATACATTGTCCAATATGCCAAGTTCAATACAGAAGATGAATTAATGGGGAATTCCTGACTTTCCAAACTGAGGCAAGTAAGATCAGTTTTATTGCATTTCAATGGTATCTTTATAAGCAGTAGCATAAGACACTAGTGAAAAAGGATTCCCTGAGCAATATTGAAAAATGAATGCATCTGCTTTGAAATTTCATTGAGGATCTGTATATTCTTATAGATACATGAATGTTTTAGGTGATACTTTGACTGAGCTTGGGAATTATTAGTGGATAGGTATTCCAATACCACCAAGAAAATAGACCCTCACATCAAAACTTTGTTAAATTTGCCGCATATAAAAGATGGTTCATCTTCTTTAAACAATGCGATTGTCACATTTCTACAAATTGAAGAAGACTAAAATCTATATCCCATGATGTAAATTTATGTGTAATAATGCTGCAACGTTTAGTAGTTCTAATGTAGTCTTTAAAAGTATAGAATCGTGTTATCTTGTCAATGATTCGGAAAAAACACCATTGAATGTAATAATTTTTCTATTCCACGCTTTTAAGTGAAACATCAATTTTCACCACTGTATAGTTTTAATACTCATTTTATAATTGGGTATTTTTATAAATGAAAAAATGTATTATTTGAATGAATATTTTTCACATTTCTAAAAAACAATTGATATCTCTACTCTGTGCCATGCACGCTGTACTGCTGTGTGTGTTTCTTCTCTGTGTGGTCGGTGTTGACCAATTGTGTGTGGTTTGATAGTTAATTATGTTAACCATGATTGTATTATTTGAAACAGCGGCAGGTTATGCCATTTTTAAGGGAAGTTCTATTATTGTATCATATTTACCACTTTGCGTATTAATGGTTGCTTTTGGTTATGAATTTCATAGCATTTAACATTTAATTTTGTTTGAACTTTTCTATCTTGAATGAATAGTCGTACTTGTTTATTGAAGTAACCAACATATATTAATGCGTATTGAAATGACGTTCATGTAAATGATTAAGTAGTACGTAAAAGCCAGTATTTTTCAAGCCAATGTGCACATGTTTGTAGTAGGATCTTGCAGTCAAGTAAATAGTGGTAAATAGCGTTCAGTTTACAGGTGCATTGTGATAACTGTTTCAGCTTCTCGACGAAAAGAAATTAGCTAAAACAGAAAATTTATATCATGACTTTCAAACTCCAGAAACCGCAAGCAAAGTGTAAGTACCTCTATTTAATTTGGGTAATTATGATTTTAATAATTATATTGTACTCTGTAAAAACTGCCTTTAGCACAAAGGAGTTGGCACAATCGAGTACTTAGTTAAACTATAAACGTTCTTCTTCCAAAAGTATGAATGCAAGATGTTCTTGAAATAAATTTACTTTCTTAATTTTTAGTGCAGATTCATTATACTAGTAATTGAAATGGTAATGTGTTGTCATACTTATTGGGAAATAAGATTTGATATTGTACTAGTTTCAGCCATATTTCTGGTAGTATGTTGTGGTTTATTTTCCCATTAAACTGTTATCAATCATTCATTCAAGTTTCTTGTGAGATAAATGTGTAATAGAGACTAATGGAAGAAATCTTTTAATTATTAATTTAGCCTGGAAGTGATTAAAGTAATGGATAATAATTGATAGATGTGTAAATATTGGACATAGCTTGTTGATTATTTTCTATTTAAATCTTTGGTATGAGCTACTGCAGTTACGCATTCGTATTATTTCCATAGAATCATCATTATATCTGTTGCATTTGTTTTTGAGTTTATCTCAAACATTTTGAGGAATTTCATGACCCAACTGAAGCACTTTCACCGACAACAGCTGCAGTTGAGGGCAAGGGATACTAACCACTTTATTTCTTTTGTGGAAATGTGTTTTGTATCCAGTGTAAATGATTGAAAATACTTCTGTCTTGGCCAATAGTTTTAGCAGTCCCTTCCAAAAGCAGTGTGATTATTTATACATATGTGTGTTTTAGGTATCCATGTCTTTAAAGAAATTTCTGTTGAATGTTGTTGCCAAGGCAGAGCAGTTTCTGGTAGCTAATCCCTTGAAGTTGGTATTGGCTATTAAAGAAAAATTACAACTGCAATGTATCTCGAATTGAGCAGTGCAGGAGTTGATGCGATGCATCCGCTGTCAAATGGATGGCCCTTGGCCTTGCCCACAGGGAATAAGAGATGTTGTGAGGTGTTTTATGAAAGGGAAATATGTGAAATAAACCAAGTTGGAAGCTGTGTGGAACACCATTAGAGCATAGTGATTGGGAGAACAGAAGATAGAAGTGCATGTGGATGTACCTCACATAAAATAATGCAAAACAATTGTTTGGTGATTATTAAAATTTGCAAATACTGCTCTATGGTCTTCGAGTTATGTGCAATAAACTAGATTACAGTTCCTTACTGCACAAGTGGGATATCACAAAACCTTGTATGCTGCAGCTTCTTCACACACCCCCACGTACATACAATTTCCCCAACATTTTTACTTTTATGGCTCACAAGCTGAAGTACCCTGTGTTGCTGAGGTATTATCACATTAATTTATTAGGCAGGAAGAGGTATTCCATTTATTCCTGCCCTGCTGCGGAACCTATATGTTTCTAATCTATTCTATGCCCACTAGGTCTTGCCCAACATCTTTCTGCCTTGCACTCGGCTGAAAATACCCTGTCTTCCTCGCTTGCTTACTGACTAAAAAATGTTATTTTTTAAAAAATTGGAGTTCCCATTCCCTAACTTCGCTCACTCTTTAACCAAAAATAATAAAAAGTCTGAACTTTATATATTACAACCAATCAGTTGCCACACTGTGAAAGTTATTCTTTTTCATAATTTTTTCTTGCATATTTATAAAAAAAGGTTTGTAATTGATCTTTGACCCTATGCCGAGTCATTTAAATTTATGAATATAGAGCTTTTAATTAAAGTCCAGTATGTGTTTTAAGATCCTTAATAAATGGTGGACTGGCAGAAAGGTGCCATTAACCACTTAGCTAATTATAACCGAAAACCCGAGATTCACAGTGGATCCTGACGTGACCAAAGCTATTCTGTAATATAAAATGTTCTAATGATGCTCACAATATAGTGATGTTACATCAGCACATATTACCATATTACTTTCTTTATTACACATTATTTGTAACCTGCTTGCGTTATTTGCACCTAATCATACAGGCAAGCAAGGATAATTTCACATATTAATTGAACATCCAGAACTAAAAGCCATTCAATATATTGCATTATGAATGCACTCAAAACTATGATATCATTACCTTATGCACATATGTATATACTAAGCAGATTGTTAAATATGTACATGAGTACAAGGGATGTTCAATAAATTATCTACCTCGGTATTTTACGGCATTGTTGGAGAGAGTGTGCACAGACATGCTGTGACATGTATTGGTATGGTTTGCCCTCAATTACAAATCAGTCTGCCTTAAGCTCTTTAAGGTGCGGAAGAAACAAGATTTCAAACATTGTGAGAAAATGAGAGATTTTGAACACTGTGACTTTGTACAACTTAATGATCCTCCATGTAGTCTAGATCAGGCTTCCAGTCACTACTTTATATACATATATAACACATTACATATGTTGAAATGCTGATGGAGAGAAAATACATTAATTTAAGGCAGTAATGTATGTAAAGTATTAGTGCAGTAATGCAATGCATTTGTATTCTCCATCTTGTCAAGGTACAAGCTGGAATTCAGCCCTGATCAAGGTTGATACCAACTGATTTGTCAGAGCAGTGGCTTTCTAGATGATTGGATAACGGAATTGAAAATTATATCATGAGAATCCAGAGTATATGGGTGCATTTTCCAGAAATTGGTAAAATTTTGAACCATGAACAATGTCTTGTATGTGAAGGTCATTAAAGTTATTGGTGAGTATTACTAGTTATTTTATTTTCGCAATTTTGTGTTATTTATTTGTGGTCAATTTTTGAAATAATAATTCAGTTTTAGACTGATATTAAATTTCTCTAAACAATGGTCATTAAAGTCATAACGGTTTACTACTCTGGTGTGTTCACATAATTATCAAGGCAAGAGTTCTACATATCCACTATATTTCCTTTTTCTAAAATTAATATATAACCTTTACCTTCTGTAAATTAATATATGAAGGGTGTTATTTATACACTCACAAAAAACGATCAATCATTACTACTCTTTGTATTGTGATCTCATAATTTTAGGCATTCGAAATCATGCCTTAGAAGCTGATTTTTCTGACATTTTGTCTGAAGAGGTTGAAGCACAGGTGAAAGAAGCTGCTGAGATATCTATGGGCACAGAAATAGCTGAAGAAGACATTCTAAACGTTCAGCATCTATGTGATCAGATATGTGAAATAAATGTGAAATGTTTATTATACTAGGGTATCAGTTTAAATTGAAACTTACAGCAGGCAGAGTGAATTGTATTAGCAAACATTGTTGTTTGACAAACTCAGAAAGTACGCCTAAACCTTGCAGAAAGTGTGCCTAAGAGTAGGTGATCATCGTGGCCACCAGTTCAAAGAGAAATGCATGCATGTGTTTAGCATTGAAAGAAAATTGTATTGACAAGAACAGTGATTCGGTCATATATCGTATAAATTATTTATTTCAGATCCACAGAAAAAATGTTTGTTGTTATTGTTGTTGTACTTGAAATAATATTACTTTAAAAATAAAAGCTGTTTTAAAAAGAGTGGGCACAGTAGTCGGTGCATAATAATCACTGGTGATATTGTCAGTGAAAGATAGTCACTGGTTAACGACACTTGCTTTTCATCTCATTTATTCAACTGTAATGATAAATATTTTGGGAATTCCCTGCAAACAAAAATAAGATAGCTATACTTGGATTTTTTTTGGGGTTGATGGCATGAAGTCATTGTTAGACCAGCGTTATAAAATGAATATTTTTAACTAATTCGGGAACGCCTCCTTCTTAGGGCCCCTGGACCTAAGAAATGTGCTTACAACTTTTTAAAAGTTAGGAGGTGTAACAATGACCTCATGTCATCAGACAATTTAAAAAAATGTATGTATAGTGATGAAGTATAATAGATGAAAAAAAGTAGGCATAGACACATATCTTCATCTTCTGAACCATCAGATTTGTCTTTTTTCGAAATGTTAGATTATGTATTGTTTCTTCTATATTTTTCTTTTCTTATCTTCTATAGTTTCTGATTGGGCTGTATAGAGACACTCCTAAGGGGTGTCATCGAAATAAAAATCTGAACTACCCCACTTTCCTTTCAGAAATCCAAAACGTCTACATATAGAGGGAAACATGATTACCAGCAGTAATAAAACTGGAGGCTCTTTTACGCATTTCATAACATAAACAATAAAAAGGCAGAGGCGGTAACCCGTCAACTATGATTTTCAGTGCCCCAACAGCCTATTGGACCATCCCCAATTAAGTGTTCTTTGAAACATTAACGTGGAAATACAAACATTGTAGGGATTGAATATCCTATTGTGTTAATTGTAAAACAATTGTTAGCTTAGTACCCCTTTCTGCTGAAAAAATATATCTGTATAATACCACAGTAATAATGGAACCCTTATAGTCAAGAGTATAAATGCAGGTGAGGAAAACATCTTATATATTCATCTCCCGTGTCCAGTTCATGTGCAACCGTGTTCTATTACGGCACCGAAAAATCCTATCAGGTTTTAACATTTTTGACAAAGATTTTTACAAATACAACTCAGTTAAAATAAAAGATTTAGTCCAAGCGAATACTGAATATTTGTTAATTATTGAAGTTAAAAAAATTATGAAGAATTCTGATAAAGAGCATGGTATAGTACATAACAATTCTACGGTCAAATTTGCAACTTTCTTGTATATACTACGTATTACGTTTAAAAATCACAAAAGTTGCTGCAACTGCAACGCTGGGAGTTTTTAAACCGTTTAATAATGATTTTCTTGTGTATGCAATTTTTACATAAAAACAATTACTTTTATTTTTGTTGCATTCTCATAATTATTGTAAAAATTCGCTTTCATTACCAATTTCGAAAAGAAATTTGTGTTTGATATACTATTCTGACAAATTTGATCCGTAATTTAATTTCTAGAAATTTTCGTCTTTATATTCGTAAAATTTCTGTTGCACAACTTGCCTCCACCTCCACTCGTTACAATTTGTCGTATGGACTGGCCTGTCTGCTCGACAAATTGATACGTGTGTAGGAACCTTCAATATTTAAATAATATGTTTACAAAAGCTATATTTACATACGATAAAAGTACATCTTTCTAGGTTTAATAGTATCGGTTAATTTTTTCTGTAGGAAAAGATTGATGCTTGAAAAATGTTTAAACATGAGCACGCATAGGATATTTCCAATATAATAATTGGAAATATTTTTGAAGTGAGTCGGATCAGAAAAAATAGGATAACATGCTTCTCACCTACTTTCAATCCTATATTTCGTAAAAAATATTATCAAGTCGCTAAAAAATGGTGATTTTTTTATAAAGAGTGTGAGATTTAGCGTGGAACACGTAAAAAATTTCGTACACCGTACGTGGAATGACAGTTTCTGTCTATAAGGTTTCTTTCTTGTTCCCGCCTGTCCGCACCAGAATAGCGGGTTGGCAAGCATGGTCATTTGGCGGGAAACAAGTGGAGACTTGTTGCGTGAGCTCGTGTGCTGCACGTGGCGACATGCTGGGAGTCGGTTGCTAGTCTTATAGAACAAAGATACCGAGTGGGTCCCTTTTCTCAGTGCATCAGTTCACATATAGTTTGTGTGAAGATGGCATCAAATCAACCTACGCTTCCCATCAACACCACGCCGCTCTCAGAAAACGGCCCCATTCTCCCGATTTTCCGAATGGTATGTAGTATTTGTTTGCACTTAATTTCAACTTGGAGAGCGCGCAGGAAATAGGATTTTAACATCCACATTGTTTGTATAGAAGAAGGAGCAGGAGTGGTGTAGATCATTCGTGCGAGCGTAATAATTGTCATATTACGTTCGTATTGGATTCCGAATCACCTCTACCGACTGATGAAGACAGCGAAAGTGTACATAGCGTTCAACAGGCGGGAACTGGTAAGTCTTACGTTCAATTCACGCGTTCAAGCAAGGTGGAAAAATTATTTTGGATGTAATGATTAAAGTCAGTCATTTCTTATGTCTGTTCCTATACTGCGGGTATCGTTAAAAAAAATTAGTTGATAGTATAACACAATATGTAATGTTAATTTTCAGTTTCCGCCGGCTAAGGGATACAAGTGATACTTCCTGGAGTTCTGATGAATCTGGGAGCACGGATGTTGAATTTGAAGAATATGAGGTTACATCTATCCCTTCGCCTGAAACTATGAGCAATTGTGATTCCTCTGGAAGTGATGTTAGAATCTATTTGTATTTTTACTTTTATTCATGTTCCTGAAACATGTATACAATTTTTGTTAAAATTAAGGGGGTTTTATCGAATTGCTCAGATACAGTTGTTTCAACTTTTGGAAATTAATTTCTTTCTGTTCCTTTTATATTGTTAATTTGAAAAGTATTAATATGAATTTTCTGTGAAATGAAATGTGAAATGTTGCGTAA
>BOPP01000587.1:0-24079 GCA_017312745.1 Gryllus bimaculatus | reverse complement strand
GGCGTATATACAGTCCCTGGCCATATTATTAGATGCACTCCAAATTTTTAACAAAATGTAATGTTTGGAAGTCTCTCACTGCAGTACATTACATCTGGCATTGTTGCGAATCAGTCAATAAAAACAAAGCTTCTTTTCCTAATATTTAACACATTATTTGTCATTATGTACCATTGTTGTGACACCTCATTGTTGCTTTGACGCACAAACTTCAAGAGTTGAGTAGAACAAGAGATGACATGGGTAGTGTGTTGCTGAATGATGATAGTTTAGTAAGACATTCACTACTACAAATGAATTTGTAGTAGCCTGTAGACTAGCCCACAAACCCAGATTAACAGCTGGTATAAAAGAAAAACGTCCTGCTTGGCTAAGAACCTTAAGAATAAAGATTTGGACTTCTAAAAATCGGTAAAAATTTAGTCTAGTGCTTTTTTATAATTATAAATGGCCATTTACTTGTATTTTAGGTTTCTTTTAGCGATGAATGCACTTTCAATATTCTAGCAAACAAATATCAATTTGTGAGATGGCACCCTGGTGCAAAGTATCATTCAGATTGTCATCCAAACTGTGAAACATCCAGTCTAGGTAATGATTTGGTCAGTGATCAGTTGCAAAGGCACGGGGCATCTCTACATGGTTAAGGGCATCATGAAACAAGACTAGAATAAGCAAGTATTTGAGGAACGTCTGCTGCCTCAACTACAGGAATGGTTTACAAATGAAGAATCATTTGTTTTTATGCAAGATGGGGCTCCATGTCCTACTGCTCGCACAGTTCAATCATTTTTATTGGAGAAAAATGTTCCTGTGTTACCATGGCCAGGAATTTCACCAGATATGAACCCAACTATAATTCGCCTCCTTGACAAATAATTCAAGTCTGGTGCCATCATCCAAAGTTGCAAGAAACAGTCCAGGCATTCATTAATAGCTTGCCAAAAAGAATTAAAGATCTAATAGCTGCCAAAAATGGCCTGACAAAGTATTAAAGATGTACATGTGCATGGAGATTTTTTATGAAAATTAGTTTATATATTATACTAATAGACATAAATTTGCATATGATATCTTGTTTGTATCGTTAGTATTCAATTATTTCTTATTTATTTCGTTAGAAATAAAGAAATACGTTTTTCGTCACAAAACCGTGATTTTTATTGAAAATTTAAGGTGCGTCTAATAATATGGCCAGGGACTGTACATTGGATACAAATTGTTCCCAAGGACATGATATGTATTTTATTGTCAAGTATTTGTGTCCTTTGGCTAATTTTAGTAATTGATTTTTCTGTCTGCCTTTTTTGTATTGAAGTTTTGCAAGTCCTGTGTTGAGGGTTAGCTATCGGCAATAGAATTTCGATTCAGTTTTTTAGCAGTTTTTGAGACAAGTTTAATACATTAGGGAAGGTAGTTTCTTTGACTAGTGGAGTGTTGAATTGGTGAAGACTTCCATAAACATGTTTACAGAAAATTCAAACACGAATGACTGTTGACGAACTCACTGTTGATGTATGTGTGTAGTAGGTTTAGTTTGTTGTGTAGTAGGTTCTTGTTTCTTGGCTCTGTTGAATCCCATCTAAATTACAGCAGAAATCATGTTATGTGAAATGTGTTTTTCCATTCTTCAGAGATTTGTACTATTAGCTTACAGAACTTTAGCTGGCCACTACCCCTAAATATTTCTGTAGTGTCTTTATTCTAATATATAATGCTAAGTATAACCGTCCAAAAACTACGTGGAACAAAATTACAAACCCCTATTGTGATTATTCACTATATATGAATAGTTGAATACCAAACTGAATTTCCCTTTAATACTCATTTTATGGGCACACCACATATCCGCCAGTCTATCTCTTACAAGAATTCCAAAAATACAATTCCGGGAAACACGTTATCTCACTGTTTCCACATAGTCTTCTGCTGCTAAGAGAATCCCGACTCTTGCTGTCGGTGATTCTGTTTCGTTTCTGAGAGGTCACAGAAAAATTGTTATCTTGTAGTAAAGTTTCTCTGAAAAGGTTGAAGTGGGGATCTCAAAAATACACATTATTACTTATCCTATTTAGAAAAAACAAGAAAAGATAATCAAACGTCCCATCTAGGGTCAGTGAATCCTTATGTCCGGTGTGGCGAGGTAGCGACAAGCGAATAACGAACAATACTCAACAAGACAAAAAAGAATCTTAATCACAACACACGATGCGAAGACACATATTTCAACAATCTCCTCTGAATAAAACACTATAGCTAAGTTTCCAAAGCATAAACGAATGTCATAATTCCGACTACACTTACAGCTACCATCCTCAGACACAGATTAGGTTATTTATTAACTTCGAGATGTATTTTGATCTGCCCAAAGGAAAGAAGCTATATAAAATGTGTATTAGAGGCTGTGTAACGCAATCTAATTTTGGTAGCCTAGCTGCGTGGGGCGGTGCTCTGCGCTGAGTGGGAATAGGCGTTTCGTATGCGTTCCGTGAATTATGATTTATATTGTTGTGAACAGGATAGTAATGACTGCTATACTGCTACCGCCCCCTAACTATCTGGATGCCTCAACAAGGTACCTGTCCACCTCTGAACATACTTTTGGTGCTCTGATCATTCCTAGTTTCAAACTGGATTCGCGAGTGACGAGTGTATGAACAGAGTCCTGTGCAGAATAAAGGGAACTCGTGCTCTTCACCATTTGTTAGGTTAAATCCATCCCGTTAAGCCAGCCTTCAGATGCTTCCATGCGATGAGAGGGAAAAAAACTACAGCTAGATTTGCATCAATTGTCATAGTGATCATATCTTAAATGACCTTAGCAGGTCGCAGGTAAAATCTTATGATTACTGTTCACAGCCAGAAGCGTCATTACATACCTTTTCATGTTTTCTAAAATACGTGTGTGCTATTCTTAGTTGGTGAAAGGACACACTACCAGCCACTTACTAGACCGCTGTTATCAATTTTACCCTCCATTTGAGTTATTTTTATCAGAGTCGAACCATTTAATCAGAAGCAATATTTAAACCTAACTGTGGTATCATCTGCGGGCATAAATTGATCGCTTCTGATGTAATGTTAACTTCGTGCGCAGTTCTCTATTGTGAAGCCTATGCAGTCATGCTGTGCAAGCTATGGTATTGCTCTTCACCTAAAATCACATGCATGCCTGTATACTGCTTATCTAGAAGTTACTGAATAAATATGTTTTACTATTTATGAGCATTATATGTCAGTAGGTGTATAAACACGATCTCTATTTCTTCTACTTTTTCGAATTAGCCAGCTCTTATTCTAGAGAGTTAGTGATGTGAGACCGAGCTGCATCATAGTCACTTTCGACTTTGACCATTCTCTTTGAAGCATAATGTCTCAACTGCTTGTCTGATGCGCCTTAGTTCCGGAAGAGTTACTTTTCATTATATTCAGCATTATAGAAGTTCAAATAGGAAACACCCACGACCATTGCAAGAGACAAACAGAGCGCGTCTTCGCCCACCGACCCATTCTGGCGAAACAGAACAAGCCTTAATTCTACAACATTGCTAGACGAAACAATGCACCAATCTACAGGAAACCAGTCAGTTGGCACAAGCTTCCAAATAATGTCACACAAACTGCAATTTCTTTGTCAGAGATATTAAGTGCATAATCCCAAAATGTTGCCCTGACCACCACAATACCATTTCCCATAATAGCTGCAGATAAAAATGAACTCCCCCCTCCATCAGCCTTTCAGATACCCAGATTTAGAGTTAGTGTCATCTTTCCCACCGATATTATGACACTATCTCCTATGCGTCTGTTAATTGCCCGATTGTGAACCTAAAAAATTGGTTTGCTGTCATTCACTAAGATCAAAAACCGTCAACATATGTGTTGTTCACTGTTACCCAATGTGCACTGAAAGCATGAACCAAAACAAAAAAGTGTCCAAACTGGTTAACAACAAACTCAACATCTTTTAAAGTTAATTTTGGATTAAAAAGGTATTTAATGTATAACATGCATGTGCACTAAATAAAAACAAAGAGATCCAAAAGTTTATGCCATTCTGAACGAATCTCCATAATGTATTGCGGGATTAAATCCTCTTTGAGATCGAAATCTGTAAACTACAACGTAATCTTATCATCTTCACTAATCCCCTTTTTCTATAGTGAGTACCATTCCCGAGCGAATGCGCCGCGGTATATTGATGGAGATTGTTTGAATTATTTATGTATATCCATATATATATAGATATATATAAGATATCTATATATATTATGTAGAGGATATATTTATAAACCACTTATATATTATATATAATATGTTATATAGCGAGTAGTGCAATATAATAAATTTAAAAGATATTTTAATCCACCAGAGTTATAATATCATCTTAATCTCGACTAGTGATGTGATATATTATTACTAATCGTTCCTTTTTCCATGAGTATTTTTTTACTGACTTTGTGTAGTGACTTAATATACTTGTATTGATAGAAGAAAGTTAGCAATTAGATTATTCTTTTGGAGTAATATTCTTAAGTCATGTTCACGCAAAATAAAGTAAGTACAGCTATTTATTGCAGCTTCCTTGACAAAACAAAAATTACATATTTCTCCTCAATTATGTGATAAGATTCTTAGCTTGTTAACCCAGATTAATGTTGATATTCGTGTTCTGCGATTTTGCTTAGTACGGAAAATACAACACTTACCCGTGATGATCTATATATGTTCGTAATCCATCCCTATAGGTATACTATAAAGAAAGTGCAATCCAGAGTTTATTAAAAGAAAATTGTAATCAGTGATATCGTGTAAAAGTCAATAAAGAGATTAGATATTACCCTATGTTGACCTTCATTTTCTGTAGTTGTTCTGAACTTTAGTTCATTCCAGTAAGTATCTTGATTTTTGATAGTAAGAAAGTTAGCCGTAGGATTATTTCTTTTGGTCAAATTCCTTAGTCAATGTTCAGCCATAAGTGATATACACTTCTTGTCGCTTCCTCTTACATACAACAAGAGTGTACATTATTGTTCCATCAATGTATGGAGAAGAAGGTCTCTCCTGTAATCATATTTGATTGAGTGTTGCTCTTGAAGTTCGTACGACAACAACTTCAGCGCTGAGATATAAATGTAGATTGTTTGTAGTTCTCTTTATATATATTATACAAGGAAGTGCAATTTCAAGAGTTTATTAAAGAAAATTTGTAATCAGTGATATGCATAAAGCGTCTAAGATTTAAATGTATAGATATTTAACAATGGTTCCTCATTTCGTAGTTGTCTTGCTGAACGTGCTATGTAATTAATATTCTGTTTGATAGTAGGAAAAGTTAGCCGTAGGATTATTCTTTTTCGTAAATGCTTAGTCATTGTTCAGCACAATTCAGGGTCAATTTTGATATGTCAGCTTTATGCTGGCGTTCCCTTGACTCATAACAAATACGCTATTTTCAATAGCAATTTATGAGAAGTAATTCTAGCCTGAGATAAACCTTTTATGTAGATTTAGAGATGATTTGCTACTTGATTCTGCACACAATCGGCTGTTGTTATATTAAGTGTAGATGTTGTGCTCGTTCCCTTCTTATATATATATTATAAAGGAAATGTGCAATCAAGAGTTAATAAAAAAATTTATAATCAGTTAGATATCGAAGTCGAAGTTAAAGTGTACTATGATATTACAATGTTCCTGCATTTCCAACTGGATTTTGACTATGTGAGTATGTGAATATTAAATGTTTTGATAGTAAGAAAGTTTAGCCGATAGATTAATCTTTTAGGTTATAATCTTATATCATGTTCAGCCAAATCAGCGGATAATAGTCAGCTTATGACGGTCTACTGAGCAAAACAAATACAGTGATTTCCATCTCTAATTGGAGAGAGAATTCTATGATAAACAGTATTTCATTCAATGTGCTCTTGAAATCGTTATACAGGAGCGAGACATTCAGCGTGGGTCTAATAATAGTAGATTGTTTGTAGAGATAATCTTCAATCAAATTATATATCATTATTTACCAAAGGCAATCAAATTTTATAAAAAATTTTAATCAGTTAATATCTGTAAAGCAAGTTAAATGTATGAGTGTGTACAATGGTTCCTTCATTTTCTGTAGTTGTTTCTGACTTGTGCGGTTGTTATATGAATATCCTTGTATTTGATTATATAAGAAATTAGCCTAGATTATTCTCTTTAGTAAATTCATTATCATGTCAGCCAAAATAAGATATTCAGCTGTGTGCTTCCTTAGAAAACACGAAAATTACGTAGTTTTTCCACACAATTATGAAAAAGTTCTCTAGCGGTAAAACCATGATGTGACTGTGAGTGTTAACGCTAAATTATTCATATAATGAACAACAAACTTCTGATGAAATTAAGCCTATCATTGTTGAATATAAAATACTTTGTTTTGAGTTTTTATTTCAATAGAGGTAAAGAGAGATTTATGAGCTCCTTAATCCTTCCTCTGAATAATTTGAAGTTCCTTTTGCTAGCTTCTAAGTCAACTGGTAGGAAAATTATATCTAAAAATATTTAGTAATGCATTCACCATCTGTCTCCTATCCTAACACATGCGGAGTAATGAGCATTATTTCAATGCAGCCAATTTTATCCCAGAGAGAGTATGAGAATCATATACTGATAAGTCTGTTTAGCTGTTCCGTGGAAAAGAGGGTAAGATTTCTTCTATAATAGAGCTTTGACTAAGTGCTGTTGATATAATAATGATATAACTTGCCTTGTTAGTCTCAAGTGTTCACTTTTCGTGAATACATTTTTTCTAAACAAGTGAATTATAATCATTTGACAATATATGCTTACTTTCTGAAATAAGAGAATATGGAAAATTTAGTCTTCATATGTAAGAATGTAGAAATTTAGAAAGTCAAACTTGAATGCGACATAGCAGGAAATAGTTCTTCGTACCCCTAAGGCATTCCAGAATCTGAAAGAAAGACAAAATACATTTCAAGTAATATAATTAAATGTTTCTTGTTTTATTTGAACTTGGATAAGGAAGAATAATTGACAATGGTAGTTTTTTAAGTTGAGTCTCAATTACCGCTTTTTTGTTTAATGTGTGATTAAGAAAAAATTTTGTTGGGGGGGGTTCCAAGTTATGGGTTAAGAACAGCGTCGCGTTACTCGCATGCTTTCCATCATATTTGAAAAATTGTGAATATCAATTTTCTTGCAGGCAGAATGAATTTAAACAAGAATAGGTTTTGGTGTCTTGTATGCCAATCGCACTATAGAATTGAGTTAAAAAATTAATATGAAATTAAGTATTGTGCTGATGGTCATTAGATACGAGGCCTCTGCTAGTTTGACGTATTTTAATGGTGGTTTAGGTTTAACTACTGACCAAAACTGTAATCACTGAACGATGCTCCGTATACATGAAAACTGTTTTGGTTAGAGCATCAAACTTCTTAGAGAAAGTGTGTCCTCGAAGTCGGAGTGTATTAATCGCTTGCGGGAAAAACTAGATCAATTCTGGCCAACGTCTTAGACAATGCAGCTTGCACGACAACGCACAATAGTTGTACGTATTGATTGTCTCAATTTCTGTTAACGTGTATATTGAAAACGGAATTAGCGCGTGTACATGTGATATTCTGCTAGTAGTGTTTGGTGAACATCTCACGATGTGATAATACAAAACACTAGTTGTTTACGAGGGGAGATGAGCGCCGACGAACCACATTAAATTCGTTGGCTACTAGGAGTTGCCTAATTTTTCAAGTGAACGCCTATGCGTGAAATTGTTTTATTTGATGACTGGAGCTGCGGCCAAGCGAAATTTTCTAATTGTGGAAATTCTGCGGGTGCCTAACTTTTCCGTCGACATGTTGTGTATGTTTCTAGCCCTAAAGGAGAGAAATAATATGAAATAAAAGTTAAAGGATTTCCTCAAGCGCGCTAATTACAATTGTAAGTATGTTACGAGCCGGAGTGCAGTTTTGGGATAAACTGTAGCACGATCAAAACGATTGGGGCGATTGAAAGAAGCTAATTATTTGACGGCCAGTCTACAACGTGCCAACTGCAGTGCCGAAACTAAACGTGTAACGCATGTAATCTTCAATAAGTTGGCAAAACTTAGCCGTGTTTGCTTTTTCATTCTGTGTGCATCATTTTTATCGAAAACATTATTGTGTGAGTTACTAGACTTCATGCCTTTTTAGAGCGTAAGATCTTATATATTCATATACATTTAGTATTAGGTTTTAAAACCTATGAGTTTCTCCAAGTTTTCGAAGAACTGATATAAGAAAACTGGTGGTAGACAAATTCATTGCTAGGATTTTCGCTCTGCCAGCAGTGGAGATAATTCATTTATGAATCTTGTTTGCATAATTGTAATTGATTATTTCATTTGTGAGCATGTATACTTTGCAACATAGTCCTTAGAATCCTTAAATCCATGTAGGATAACCTTAACTCGTCATGTGTCATTTATTCTGTTCTATTTGTTTAAAAGTATTGTAATTATATTATTTCCTATGGTATTGGACAAGTTTTGTTATATATCCATTGTTTGCAATGCCCAGGAATTAAAAATGTCTCATTTTCAAATACACAATATTCATTATTGTTTGCATTTCTAGAATAGGTATACTCTTATTAGTGTATGATGAAATGTAATTTATTTAATTTGCCTTGGTGTACGAGTTACATTTCCATTCTGGAGGTGATATTCAAGATGCTGTATAACTGGCAACGAAATTGACTTCACCAACATTAGAAGATGGAATTGTATCAACAGTGTTTCCTATAAGCCCAACCCTCGTGTCTTCTCAAAGAACATTTCAAGAAAATCTTATTACAAAGTGTGCCAGTGAAATATTTTTTTTCCCCTTGATGCTGCTAGTCTCGATGATATTGTAGACATATATTTCAGCAACATATATATCAAATAATAATTGCCTTGTTTAGAAAAACTTGCCTAACAAGTACTGGAAATATATTAATAAATAATCAAACCAATTTTGAATGTGAACAATTAAAAAACTTTTGTTTTGGAATTTGTAATAAAAGAACTGTGTGAAATAAATAATACTCTGAATATCTAAAGTTTGTTTTAAAAATTTAAAAATATTAAGAGAGGTATAGTACTTTTTTGGATATTTCACATACTTCAGTGCTACGAAAGGTAAATATGTTTTAGATGATTTTTAATTAAATGTAGCCAAATTTGAATTGGTAAATGAATCATCTGAACAATAAAAACATAATATTATTGATAGTTATAGTAAAAATCTAATCCAATTTTTCTACATATACTGTCAAGATTCCATCATCCGTGACAATTCAGTATTGTTCTGCCCATTTGTAGGTTTCAATGAAGACAGTTTGTGTATGGACTTTGTGGAAATATTGTCATGATGTGCAGTAACCAATAACATAGCTATAGAAAATGAAAAATCTTGTAGTGCAGCGTAAACAGAAGAAATCTGTGCCAATTGTTTATTTTGAAGTTAAGATTGCCTAAAACTGGAGAAACAGGTCAAATTGAAATTGTTATATCTTCCACAAATTTTCATTTCATAATTTTTTTTTGTTGTTAACAATGCAAATTCCCTCTTTAATTCCAGAACACTAAGCATATTTACTGATATGTTATTACTACCTCCAAGGTATACAACTTCAATTAAACTTAATTCAATAAAACTAGTGTAATTTATACGTTGGTTTCATTTTCCTTGGTTTTCAAAGACTTACCCAAAAAAGTCACTGAACCAATGATTATTATTGTATCAATGCTGTGTTTCGATGCTTTCTAGATCAACTAGAATGCATCGAAACAGATTATTTCAAATTAATTCTTGGAGTTTCTAGATGCGCAGCAAATGCCGGAGTCTTAAGAGAGGTCTGTAGTATAGGCATTTGGAGAAATTTTAAAATAAAACCTATTAAACTTTGGATTGGATTGAACAGGCTGACACACTTGTACATAGGTGCTTTAGAGTGCAATGGCAGGGAAGCGACCATCGCTACTGGGCGTACAAAATTAAACGGATACTTGACCGCGCAGGGTTGGGAGACGTCTCACCGGAAATGGTGGGAGATAGGGGAACCCGTGAAATAGAACGGCTGATTTCCAATAGACTTGCGGATATTAAAAGGCAAGAGATCTGGGCAGCAACGGCTGAAAAACGTTCGCTAGTAGCTCAAATTCATGCAAGTCCGTTACGGGGTTGCGAAGGTTACGTTCATACTCTCGGAAAGGACGCAAGAGGGGGAAACGCTTGGTTCAGGGTTGGGGGATGGATGCAGCGTAGACTAAAGGACGCAAGTGGTAATGGCATCTGTGTGCTGTGCGGTGATAGGGAAGACTGGATCCACATACTTTTAATTTGCTGTGCAACTGAATCATGGAGAAAAAATGGATAAGAATGGGAAATTACTACTTCCTAAACAGGAACGTAAAGCTCGCCCAAAACATTTTAGGTGATTAAAGGTCTAAATTTATGAAAGAATTAGGAACATTTTTAGGAAAGGTTCGGACCATTAGGGGAACTGAAATTAGGGAGTGAGAAAACAGCACCGGTTAACTTGAGCGCAGCCTAGACTGGAGAAAAATAAATAAGTCAATAAGCTAACAATATGTAAGTTAATCAGTAATTTTATCTTAAGTTAGTAAACAGTTAAGAAATAAATCATAAGTTGTAGTCAATTGGTAAGTAACAGGTCTATATAATAAATAAAATAAAACTGGCATAGTAATAAGCACATTAGGAGGAGGGGAAGGTAAGGGAGGATCGAAAATATAAGGGCAGAGGCGTTGGTGCGGACGATCTGTGGCGCTGTTTGATTTCAGGTGCTAAGGAGGCCAAGCACTGGAAGGAGACGGCGGGACACCCACGCCAGAAAATAAATAGTTAAAATAAACGTCGGATAGATTAGTATGTACTCGGCTTCTGACGGCAGGTTATTCCCCCTTCAGGTATTTTTTCCTGAGCCGTACCTTACGGTCTCTTTTCCGCGGCTTTCATGCGATGGAGAGACCATTTGGGGTGAATACCAGAATTCGAAAGATTAGAACGCGAAAGGATGTAGGCATTGTAATGGCTTAAAGGCCTTCGGCCTAGCCACATATGACCAAGTAAGCTAATTTGTTTGTAATAATTACCTATTAAATAAAAAATAATTATTGTATCAAAATTACAATTCTTTTTTTGGCTAAAAAATGTCACCAAAAATGAAGGCTGGTATGACTTCAATCATGATTTAAATCAAATGATCATTTTTAAAATATCAATGTTTTAAGTTAATTATTATTTGTAATATTTGAAAAATAAGTTAAACAGATAAAGACAATCAATTATGGTTTATACAAAGAATATCATATTTCTTATAAGCCTTTTCCCATAAATGATCAATTTCAAGAAAAAAAATACAATGTAGTATAGTATACATTAAAATGAGAATGTGTATGAAAACACCTTAAATCTTCAAGCGTACTTGTAATTCTAGATTTGAAGTAAAATGTTTGCTAATGCCACAAAGTATAACATCTTAAGAAGATTAGCAGTAATAAAAATGGAATTCTTTTGATACTGTAGCGGTACAGAATTATTTAAATAAATTAAATAGAATTAGTTAGAACTAAGGAAGATTTTTTACTGAGGAAAGACCTATGTCGTCACGCGCACCCCCCCTTCTTGCAACAGCCACGAGCCCCCTCTCCCACTTCGGCAGTTTATGGCACCCGACGGCTGGATAGAAGGGTGAATTGTCAGGCGCTCCGCTGTAACCCCGTCCGGAACGTTTTCGCAACGCTTGTCACCGTCATCGGGGAAGCACAAGCAATAAGTCATTAGCCGGGAATCCCCTTCAGAGACGTAGCCTACTTTCGAGACGACAAGAAAGACACCACGGAGTGAGAAAATGGAAAATTTCCACGATCTGCCGGAGTCTATTGGCCAAAATTTGTGTAAGACGCCATCACCTTTGGCCAATTGCGACGTGACAGTCAAAGGGAACTCGTACATACGAAGAGAAAGGGTGGGGTATGAAAGTTAACTTCGTACTGAGGGAGAGACAAATGGACACTACTAGGGCGGGAGCCAGTCGCGGGGAGAGGTGCGTGCACCTTTGGGGGACTTACGGAGGGGATTCTTTTAGAGAGGGACAGGCATTCACTTCAAGTTTTTATTAGAGAGGAAGTGCAAAGGCACTTACGAGGGGAATTGGCGAATCCTTTGCCACTGCACTTGTATCGGTGGCCAATACACCCCGGCCATCTACAAGCTCCGCCGAAGCAGCCTCCAGATGGCCCTTCGCTGTCGTCACTGACCGCCGCCAGCCGCCGCCCAGTTGGTGAGGGTGCGCCCCGACCGCATTCCTGGGAAGGCCATCCCGGCCACTACAGCACATCTGCCTCGGAGGGTTCCCAGGCAACGTAATCAGGGTCAATAAGCTCTTTAGAAATTATTGTCAAAGCGGTGCCGCGCTGAGGCACAGAAAGGTCCTCAGGAACAAATTTGTAATTGTAGCTAATTTTTGAACCACTCTTCTTTAGTTGTAAGTTCTTCTTAATTTTTAATCTGTATTTTTTTATTCACTATTTTCTTTTCATCAATGTAACTTCCCTGGTACATTGTCCAGGAACCAATGTTATTTTTCTTTACCAGTAAACAAATTGTTTTTTTTAATGCCACCGAATTTATTGTACGATTCCTTCCTTCACCTAATTTTTAAATAGGAATGGGTAGTTGAGCCGACTGAGCTAGAACCGAGCCGCTACCGTGCATTTCCGCCTATCCCACGTCGCCGGTAGATGCGTGGGGGTGTAACAATACTCACTGATTTAATCTTACTAATTTTAATACTATTAACCATTTTCCTTGTTTATATTGATAAAATACCATTTAAGTGGGAAGGAACATGACAACTATTAACCATAATTTAATATTTCAAAAACTGTCTAATATTGTAAGTTTTTTGATGAAATCTGTTGTTTTCAACAGTAAGAGGTTTTTTGATTCAGGTAGTATTACACAAATGAATAGTAAATTTTTTTTGACAAAGAATGCCTTTTTTCAGAACCATGCTAACAGGTGTTGTCACAAGCTTATTCGATAATGTGAACACATGAGAAGTGATGAAACTATAAGTACTCACATTTAAAAATTGTGTGAGTTAGGGCGGTATTGCACCAGACCCCCCAAATGTATAGTATCTATTTAAAAAAAACAACTAAAACATACAATAAGGTGATGATTAATGAAAAACTTCATGTTTTCATTCTTTTCAGCTTTTAAAGTAATTAAGGATAAATAAATCACTTTACAATTTTGGTTTTAAGTAAAAACATCTAATACAATATTTAAAAATATTATTTAAATCAAGTTCATCTGAATCATAAGAAAAGCAGATAATACTCTTGGATATTCCCTACACGCACAACAATGAATTCGCACAACCTTACTTTGAAAATGCGACAGCTGCGCTATCTGCACCAGGCGCATGACTGAGGAAACAAAGTTAGTCCACCGCCTTTTAGCATTGAGTGAACCGGCCCTGGTCGTGTGTTCACGGCAAAGCATATTAACTTGATGCAAATTGTTTACTTTTCGATGGACTGTATTTAAAGACGATATCGGAGAAGTCTCTGTTGTATCAAATTTATAGATTACTTGCCCGAGATTGCTCGAATCCTATTATTTTCCCTGTGACACTCTTGAGACGCGTAGTTCTTTTAAAAAAAGCTATTATTTTCAATTGTTTTCTTTTTACATTCTTCATTGGGAATTTCTCTAGATTCTCGGGTTCGAGTTTGGGTTCTCTCTAAAGTTGATTCTGCATTGTCCACTATCTCTAACTATCTCTTCTGGTCAAAATTCTGGCGGTTAACCGGTTTCAAATTCAAGAATATTAATTTTGTTGAAAATTCTGGCAGTTTAGCCGCCAGCGTTCACAAGACCGACAGACAAGTTTTCCGCCAGTCCATTTTTGGTATCAAGTACCCGCAAAAAATTGATTCTGACTGCACGTGTATGCTCAAGTATTTTGCCATACATAAAGACAAAATGTATCCACTTCATTACCAGGGTCTGGCCTTAAGAGTTTCTTGCAAAGAATTAATCCCCCCCACTTTTGCAACAATACGTTTAGCTAGTATTAATGGTGTATATCCATGACAAGTACACCGTGATCGAGCGTAATTAAAATTCCATTGAAATATTATCGACACAGGTTCAAATCGTATTCAGTATACGTAATCTTGTAAATAATTTATTACGTTAAAATGAGAAAAATTACCTATTTCACAGTCGTGTCATGGTCTCCGAGCTGTGAGGACGTATTTTCTAAGTGCTCCGAGGATCACCGCAGGTAGTTGTCAGTGAGCGGCGCAGCAGGTAGTTTTGTTCAGCAGTACGATCGTAAGTGAAGAGCGCCAGTGTGCTTGGTATAAGCTAAGTATAACCACAATATTTTTAATATATATTACTAACTTTTTAATATATTCATAATACTTTTAGTTTTTTCATAAAAGTAAGTTCGTTTTACCCCTAATCTTTCAACATGGCCACACGCAACGCTAAAGCGAATGACGCTGTTTGCTTCGCTTATTGAAAATATCATGACATCCGATGTTTTCATACGCAAAATTGCACAGGTTGTTCCTGAAGCAGTAGAAAAGAAATTGGAGGTGTTAAGTTTCTCGTTACGAAGAGAAACTATTAGAGAAAACTAAGGAGATCGATGATCTCAAACTTCTACTGCAGGACCGGACTGACGAACTTGAGCAGTACCAGCGGAGAAACTCCGTAAGGATCTTTGGGGAACCCGAGCGTGATGGCGAGGACACCGACTGCATTGCAATCAATGTTGCCAAAAAGGTAGGTGTGCAAGTAGACCTAAGCGATATTGATCGCAGTCATCGAGTTGGCAGGAAAACGAATGGTGGTACTCGACATTTAATTGTAAAATTCATCAGTTATAGGAAGCGCCGGGAAATGTTTTCATCAAAAAGAAATCTGAAGAAAACGGGTATCACAATTCGGGAGGACCTGACGAGGATGCGGCTGGAAGTGCTAAAAAATAACGTTTCGGCAACTGAAAGTTTGGGCAACAGATGGTGTCGTCATCGTAAAGATGAGAAATACCAAAGTTCGCGTCAGAACAATAGCAGAACTGGCTAGTATACATAACTAGGAGCAGATACTATGTACTATTTTTCGTTCTTAAAACAAAAATATTTTTAATTATAATTTTTAATTTTTTTCCGTCTCTTGCTAATTTTTATAGTGCTATTGAATTACTATTACTAATATTATCATAATATTTCCTATTAATACTTTTACTTCTAATTTATTATTACTAATATTAGAATTATATTATTTTATATTACAACATTTTAATTATATTATTTGTTTCACTAGTGCCCTTATTCTTATAATTATACTTAACTATTTATTAGCTATAAGAAATTTAAAATAATTAGTCTTATTCTAAGTAGTTAGTGCCCCACGTGTGATTGTAAGCAGCTTATTTAACTCCTTTTCCAATTCCTTTCTGCTTATTGCTTTTGATTTTTTTCCCAACGCGGATATTTTCATAAATGTGGCAACGAAGCTTAACACTGTCTTTTGCTCAGTACACGCGTTCCAGGAATTCTGTACCTGTGTTTAGGTCTAATCCGGAAGTGGACAGGGTACTAGCTCACCCCAGCCCCGTGGAAAGTCCCAAACCCGCTCGACGTAGCCCTTCAATCCTCCAGGGTTTACAAATTTCTTCGTCTCAGTTCCCTCGTGGCTTGTCTGTTTTCCACGTAAATGCCCAATCACTTAAGCAGTATTAGTCTGAAATTTCAAATATTATAACTGAAACGATACCAGACCTGTTATTAATAAGCGAAACATGGCTAAAATCTACAATAAAATCAGGACTCGTATCGGTATCTAATTATAAACTCCTTCTGAATGATAGGTCGGTAATTAAAAGCAATTTAAAAGAAAAGACGGGTGGAGCATTGTTTGTTCGCAATGACATTAAGGTTAAAGTAGTCGCTCACTCCATATCCTCTTTACCAGGCATGCAGAAATCCAAATTGGAATGAAACGTTTATTTGTTGCTGTTGTTTACTGGCCCCCGAAAACGGGAGTTTTACCCGAATTAGAGATTCCCCTGTCGCAGTTCGCAAGTAAATATCAGGATATCATAATCATGGGTGATTTCAATTGCGATCTCAAGGTACCGCACAAAAACTCGGCCGCAAAGTTTATTGATACTTTTAATTCATACAATTTACAAATATTAGAATTTGGCCCAACTCACTTATCATTACGAGCTAAAATATGGATAGATCACGCGATTGTGTCAGACACTTTGAAAGTATTAATGTATGGTCAGATATCTGTTTCGGGAGTATCAAAGCATGATTTGCTATTTATGGTGTACTCTATAAAATGTCCTAAATATAAGCAAAAAATGATCCGCAACCGTAACTACAAAAATATTAATTCGGAGGCTATGTTCGACGACAGTGCCAAAGCTCCTTGGCATGACGTTTATAATCAAACATCTCTTAATAGTAAAGTAGAAGTCTTCAACGAAATTATATCTGACCTTTTCGATAAACATGCACCATGGAAAACTCGACGTGTGACACGTCACGCGGCCCCATGGCTTACAAATACATTAAAGCAATTCATGCAGGAACGCGACCCAGCTTACCATCGCTTCAAGTGTAATAAAACCTCTGAAAATGAAAGAGAGTACAAACATTTACGAAATTCCGTAAAACAAAAAATTAGAAACGCAAAAATTCGATATTATCATGATGTCTTTACAGTAAATACAAACACAAAAGACGTTTGGAACAAACTGAGAGACCTCGGAATCACGAAAGCAAATTCTTCTGAAATTTCTATCGATATATCCTTGAATGATATTAATGACTACTTAGTAAATGTTTCAAAACCAATACCACCTTCTGTCAAGCGTAATACATTACACAGACTTTCAAGCAACTCACCTGCTATCAGGGATAAATTTTATTTCCATTACGTTGATCATCAAGACGTTAGTAAAATTGTTCTTTCACTAAAATCACTTCATTCTGTCGCTGGTCGTCGTAGCAGTCGGACGTACGTGTATTTAGCGGAGCTCCTCGCGAACAAGGGGTTGCTGCTTCTGCAGGAGTATCGGGCTCGCCATTGAGGCGGCGCTGCGCGCTTGTCCTCGTGCGCGAGCGCCAGCCCCCTCGGGCATTCGTTTGAACGGGAAACGGGGGTAGCGGCTGGGCACGGCTGAGCAGCCAGCGTGGTGTGCAGACCACGATTCCGGTACTTTTTATTAATTGGAGGCGTCGAACCTGAACCCAGACCGAAGTTGAAGTTAACGCAATTCGCATCTGTGTAGAGGTTGCAATAACAACCTTAAAAATCCGATGTTAGTGCGAATTGTGTGCGACTGTGGCTACCATGCGAGTTGTGGTAAAAATGGAGACATGGACAACGCAAGTGGTTTTGCAGATACAGTGCAAAGAAAAGCAGAGTGCGTCAACTGGAAGAGAAACTGGAGCTGGTCTTCTTCAAATCCAGGAGTGAAGGAGTTAAACGCATCTCTGGAGCAAAGAAACTTCTAGAGCTGCATACAGTTATGAGACACCGCACAGCCAATTGTACAGGCGCCAAACTGCGAGAAAACCCATTCTCGTTATTGGTGACTCGCATAGTGACCGACATGTAGGCAATGTCAACAAGCACATAGATGTGTCCCCCGGGAATCCGAACCCGAGCAGCTGCGGAGGTATGTAGAGAATAGGATCTTGGAACGCCAGACACCGTTACTATTTTACATGTTGGCAGCTAAATACCTGAGAGAATAAATTCCTGACATATATCTATGGGGGACCTCCGTGATGAAAGCACAAAGAGAAATTCCTTCAAAGCAAAAATATATGTTAGTGGCATTCCATGGAGACGGTTGATGCTAGTCAACCGAATGTACGAAGTGGGTGGCGCAGAGAAGGAATGTGTTCTCTGTAGCGACCCAAATTCGTGCTGCAGCTCGGTCTGATTTCGGTCGTGACGGGTTGCACCTAAATCGTCGGGTACCACAAAAGCTGGGTGGAATTCATTAGACGAAGGAGTTAGGGTCGACGCAATTAATAGTAGAATTTCTAAGGCATTGATCTTGTTCCAACGATGGTCTTTTAAATTGCCAAATTGTCAGGAAACGGAATAGATCACGAATAATCCTGTGGATAAAGAATTTCTACGGGTTCACTCAAACAGACAGAATAGGAGACAAATATAATCGAAAGTCGCATGTAACATCGGGGGTCCACCAGGGGTGGTGTTAGGGTATTGGTTATTTTTAGTTAATTTTTCAGTCACAATTAGTAGTAACATTGGCTGTCATTTGGGAATTGTATTAACCAGCGTTTAACTCAACAGTGCTTCATTTTCATTTTATGTTAGTACTGATGAACAGCATATACACTTTACAACAAACTTTATGAATGTAGACAACTCTGAATGATAAGGAAATAATAATAAAAAAAAAATATGAATAAGATTCCTTGATGTTGAAACATATTATAACACCTATTCTAGAACAATTATTGAGGGAAACTCAAGACACCATTCAAGCTGCTACCAATTTACAAAAATAAATATCTAATTGACGGTTATAACGTCAGTCGTATCGGATGTAAATGTAAACATGCAGATGTCTTAAAAGTTTTGGAGACTGACTTGGTTTAAATGGTGCCTGACATTCAGAATTGGGCTGAAATGTGTTTTTTTATTGCTATCTAAATTGGGCAGTTTAGATATTTTAATCACATAACGTAATGCCGTTCTACCAATTTTATTAGTATGAAATCCATGACTATAAATCATAAGAAAAAATAAACAGTGACTGTATGAATGATTTGTAATATTAATAATGCTGGAGGACCACAAAGAAATAAAAATATCATGCGAATAGACACGTACCACATGTCTTGAAGATGTTTTTCGAAATGTTACCTTTTAATTAAATTTATATGCAAGAAATACTAAATCATGAAATGCACTGTTATGAGGAAAACTATTAAAAACTTTGAATTATCACTTCCTTAGTTGAACAGTGTAAGTATATACATTAATTATTGTAGCCAGATTGCTCTACCATCAGAGAATATTTGCTTCACCAGATGGTTCTCTGTTTTATTGAAATTATTTTAATTTATAGTATTGTATTTGCAACATGACCGAAAGAATTAAAATGTAAATTAATTTTGTTGAATACATTTTGTATTATAATTTTCACACAACATTTAGATAATGGCGAAAACAACTAAATCATCATTGTTCTGCAATAGAGAAGAGACTACACAACAAAGTAATACAATCGTAGTTCTATCAAGATGATCAGAATTAAACTAAAAATACTCAAAGTTAAGTGAGTGATTCCTTAGACTAACATTACCCAAAATTTTTTCTATAAAGTCCCTGAAAATATGTATATTAGAGAAAATATTTGAAGATAAAATGTACACTCAATATGTGATAGCAAAAATCCTGTAGAACAAAATATGAGAGTATTCTTACTAATCAGATATGATGCATTTACAGGCTATTTACTTACTGTTACTGATTTGTATTTGAAAAGAAGAACATTTTTATATTGCTACTATTTTAGAATCCAATGTATATGAAATGCACTACATATTTGTTATGTTCTCATCTGCGTGTCAATGGAGGTTGTGTGCGGCTCTGCTGTGCGGCAATAAAAATGTTGATGTTGAGAGAAATGGATTTTTTGATAAAACAATACTGCCTTGAGAACCCATCACAATAATAGGTTTCTTACAAAACCTCTATGAATTTAAACAAGAAAGTAGATTGATAATCAGGAAGACGGTACTAATTTGAAAGGGAGATGCTTCAATGCGCATGCTAAATTTTCTTTGTATGAGTACAGATTATTAGTTTCATTCTCTTTTAAATTAGTAGATAAATATTTCAGATTTTTTTTTATTAAAGAAAACCAAGAACAATAATGATTGCTCTGACTTTTTATTTTAATGAGATATAGGTCTTTTTAATTCTATGGAATTAATGTTATTAACGCTTGCAGAAAAATGTGCCAAATCTGTAAAAAATACATTTGTAGGTCCCTAAATTTTTTCAAAAATAGGATGTTGCCTTGATTGTTTACATAGTTTATTACTTTCCTTTATATGCAGTGCCAGCTTAAGATATTGGCAGATAGGGCGGGGGGAGGTCTGGCAAGTTAGAGGCTTGATGATGTGACTGAGTAACAAAATAATTAATCTGGAAACTGTTATTGTAATTTTTTTAACAGTAATTCGTACAAATGTTATTTGTAATTTGCAGACAGCTTGTCTTATGTTTCATTTATATTTCAAGAATTTTTTAACTGTAATTAATTTATATCATTTTTTATGAACGTCATAAGATATTAAGGGGCAAGTGTGGAGATTCAGCATTGCCCCAGTCCAAAACTAGTTTCAAATAAATCATTTTAGAATCAATTAGTAATTTAGATATTAAACCTATCCACTAATAATCCCAAGCTTCTGTCAAAGTTATCACCTAAAACATTCATGCCTCTAAAAGCATATACAGTTCCTCCAATTAAATGTCAAAGCAGATCCATTTTTTTTTAAAAATATGCTCCAGTGAATTCTTTTTCACTACTGCCTTATGCTATTGCTATCAAGATACCACGAAATTGCCATAAACTGATCTTACATGCCTCGTGAATTTTGGCAATTCCGATGAATTAATTTTTCCTATTAATCGTGCGCTTATTGACATCTATTTTTTGGACAATTTCAATTAGTTCAGAAAAACAAGGTTTTAAAGTTGCATAAATCTGCTTTCTAAATCTCAAAGAAACAAGCGTGGTTAGGTATCCCAAACCCTTTTGTTTGATAGCTTCCTCAACTGTAAATCCTTGATATCCTTCTCCTATTCTCCACCCCAGTCCCACAACATTCTGAACTTGGTCGGCCTAAAAGTGTTGAGGAGAATTTAGATTCTCTTCGATGCTCGTCAGATCTGGATCTATATATTGCCAATTCAATAAGATCTGCCATCTTCTAATCTTGCATTTTTAGAATAGAAATTTATGAAATTCTTCAGCAATTGAATCTATATACACAAAAACCCTTCATTTGCGGCATCATTGACAGAAGAATATGAATACATTTGGAGAACCTACTATTAACATTGCCACCACTAACACACCATCACACGCCAAACATAATTAACACTAATTAATAACAAAACCAGATAATCAGATTACACCAGGCACAATTTATTTGCTGTTACAGAGCGTTTGTTCAGCACTAATATTGCAAGACCCAGAATGTGTTGGAAGAGCTATTAGGGGTAGAAAAACTGCCAACGAAAAACCTCTTCTGTCAGCAGTTTTTATCAACTAGATTTCTGGAAAAGAGATGTCATGCTTTTAAAGAATTGTATTTTGGAAAAGAATCAACGAGTAGAAAGACATTGTCACAATTTACCTCTGTCCAGTCCAAATCAAACGTTCTTTACGTGGTAGCATTGTTTTTACTTCTTGTTACGAACTCCATCGAATGTCATCCAATACCCTGAGTGGAACCTTGGTAGAAAGTCCAATGTAGGTTAATAAGCTTTCTGCTTCATCGCCTAGTGTGACAAATGCTTGATGGTGGCTTTTAAAACAGAAAAAAACAGCATTGCTCAGAATTCTCCCAATAATAGATAAATCAATTTTATATTACTTTTCGAATAACTTTTCGCCATTGCACGCCACACACTGCTTGTGAAATGTTGCTTTGATGTAGGTTAAAAATATAAAGACTTAACGATTTGCAGGGTGTTTAACTGTCTTGTTTAAAACTCCATCTGAATGTCGTTCAATACCTCTGAGTGAACCTAGTAAGAGGTCCAATGCCTATTTTTTAATAAGCTTTCTGCTCTTCGCCTAGTGACAATGCTTGCTGGGGCTTGAATCGCGAAAAACGAAGCAATTCTCAGAATTCGCCAATAAGTAGGATAAATAAGATAAATGATTACTTCGAATTAACTTCTCACCATGAACACCGCCACACGCTGTGTTGAAATGTTGCTTCAGTGTAGGTTAAAAATATAATTACACAGTGTACGAGCAGCGCATTGCCATCTCTTCGGAGACGCTTTCAAACTACCAGGGAAACCAGTTTGACAAACGAAGGTAGAGCACTCCTACGAAAGAGAATTGCACTCTTTTTTATCGAACGAGAGAGCGAATGTGCATAGTTTGAAAGTCTTCCGAAACTAAACAGGAAACACTTGATCATCGACGTTGAAGGCACTACGTCGATATCGAAAAACGCCGCAATCTCATCAACAAATGCACCATTACTTCGACCTTTTGTGTTCCGCGAGAACTAGTATATGGCTAAAATCCACAATGACAATTTCTTTCGAAGAGGGAACTTCTCTTGGTTCCTACGAGACATAGTGCCATCTCGGGGGCGATTCGAACTAAAAAGAAGGATGTAAAAATCAATAATTTATTGTGGCAATTTTAAACTCAGTTTAAGAAGACATTCTTATGACATGAATAAACATTACAAACAAAGCACTTCAACAATATTAACAATTATCTTGATTAACGAACCCGAACCCATTTAAATTTTGAACGTGATAAAACACTCAAGATTATGCCACTATTATAATTATTATTTTTCAACCAATACTTTAATACTTGCAACATAATATAAGCTCTAAATAGAATTAATAAGCTGTAGATGTAAATTGTGCTTGACTTGCCACAACAATGCAGGCTAGTAGTGCATAATCCTTTTTTACCTCCACCTAATATAGACATTAGGTCGTTGAATAATTTCTGGATCTTATAAATTTATGAACACTTTTAATAGTAGGGAAACTCTCAGTCTATTTCTAGTAATAGCCACAGCCTTCTAGCGCAAAAAATACACAAAGACAAAACCATTCTGATGAGACATGTTTAAACCATTTTTTTACCAAACAATTCCATATTTAAGATATTATTTGATACAATGTGTCTGAGGAAGAAAGGATTCACAGTGGAGATGCGACAATAACCCCAAAATATTCACATTTCCCATGTCTTAGTATATGTGATGGTTGCTTCATTACTAGTAATTGCACTTACATTACCTTATCAAAAAGGTTTCAACATAATCCTTTAGGCATCAGATAGTAATTTAGATAGAATGTCCACCCCATCCATACTTCCATTCCACAATAATATAGGATCTTTAAAACATATTAAATATTTTATCCACTCGTGGAATCTAATATCAAGCCCAGAGGGCGTCAATCAGCCCACTAATGACTAGTTTACTAAGAAAATTGGTCATCACTGACTTGTGAGATAGAAATTGCATCTATTAAGATACGCATCTGATGCACATAGACTGCTCCCCTGCTACAAGAGATAGAAGGAGAGTGTTGTGAATGGTGCCAGTAGTTGCAAGTTAAACCTATTACACATTATCTCGAGAAATGATTCGGAGAGTTTCCTTTCAGGATCCTAGCTTTTCGAGCCGTTATGAATGCACTTGTGGTCAGGGTTATCTCTAAGACTAAAGTGGATATCAGTAGAGGTGTGACAGATGAATTACCGCAAAACTAGGATTATAACGGCACTGCCACATAACAATGGCTGGCTTTAATAGAGGCTGGACCGCAATAGTTTGTGATAATGTTAATTAAACTTTTTTGATACGTTCTGATAATGATCAAAACTCCTTTTCTATGTACAAAGAGGATAGAAAGAAACGTTTCTGAATGAATAGTACTCGTATGCTACCACTTTCAGAGAACCACTGTAAGCAAGTTCATTTAGGAAAAAACTGGACATCCCATTCTGAACTTGAAAAAAGCCTGTAGTTAGACACCATATATCTGGCCATCACGCCGCCGCGAATGAGATCAGTGGGTAAAATTAAGCAGAAATGTGATAACCAATCCTCCACATGGGAAAACAGTCAGTTTGCACTATTCTGCTTTCAAAAAAAAATTATTCTGATGTTAATTTGGACCATGTTGTATCCCCAGCTATAAAACACAAA
>BOPP01000586.1:10694-37755 GCA_017312745.1 Gryllus bimaculatus | reverse complement strand
CCTGGTATTCACCCCGACGATGTGATTATTAATAATAAAGGGATCACAACATCGTGCGATATACATGGAGGAAAACCCCTGTCGGGAAACCCACCAAGGCAAGAAATCTGTGTTAATACGATGGAAATCTAAGGCTAAATAGAAGTAAGGTCTTTGGGATGGGGTATCCTCAGTGCGGTCCTAGCTGCAATGGGTGGTTTCTGTTTAAAACGCCTCTGCTCTATCGGATGAAAAGTACAGTTCGGCAGTATAAACAGGTCCCAAGAAGTAACATTTTTTTACAGAAACATTAATAGTTTATTTCTAAACATATTAATCTTAACACTCCTAAGGAATAGTTTTTATTGACGTAAATCTTTACAGTGATTTTAATAGCAATGGTGTAGTTACTTTGTAAAAAAATCATGCAGGTATTCTTAAAAAGATTTTAATGGAAGAGGAGTTTTTTAATATTAGGAGCAATTTAAATTCATTCGGGGCTACAGTATTGCGAACGATTTATTGTAGTAGGTCTAGGTTTTGCTTTTTGGAATGCAGAGTAAACTGGGCATATCTGAAATTAGCTGAATTTAAGACGTTCAAAATTTTTGTTAGTATGTCGGGGAGCCCATTTTTAGCATCTTAAATAAAAAGACAGGGCTGATAATACAAGCGCCTATCCTTTTAGTAGTTAATATTTTGTGCTGTTTTATAAAACAGAGATTGTGATCGTATCTTTTTATAGATATATAAAATTAAACGAATAGCAGGAATTTTGAGCTCTGTAGAGTTTGAGCGAGTGAATCTTTTACATTGTTTATACACAATATCCGGGGTAGTCGAAATGAGGACACAGCAGGGTTTTTACAAGCATTTCTTTCGTATTTGTAGGAAGACATTATCGATATAATAAGCGGATTGCAAAGAAGCATAAACTTTCGACAGACATTTCGATCTGATATTCCAATTAGATGATCATCAAGTATTAGCCCAAGTTTTTCACTTTGTATGACGATGGTACTAACAAACATTGTCTATAAGCAATCAAGGAACATATGAACCTTCAGTTTCTTATGCATTTGAGAAGAGCAATTATAAATGATTGGTTTGTGATTTTAGTGATTTAAATTGAGTCGTCGTTTCTCACATTAGACTTTTTGACTCCAGAGGAGAGTTTCATTATTTAATTTATTTTATTAGCATTTCTAACCTCTGATGGTTTTCCGGAGATATAAATTTGCACGTCTCGCGTACATATGATGGACTGACATTCTTAAGTTCGCTTTATAGGTTCATGTCATGTAAATTAAGAACATGGCTAATACGGATCCCGGAGGTACTCCTCGTGGAGAGGTTTGGATTAGGAGTGCAGATCGTCACTACACAATTTGTTGCCTATTGTAGAGATTTAGCTTGCAATACAGAGATGGTAGGAATGAGAGAAAAAACTAGAATTTTTTTGCAACTTCGCTATTAGGCATGTGTAATATACGAGTCAACATGCTATATTACTAAAAATCCAACAAGAAGTTATAATACAGTTACGAGGCCATCATCTTAGCGCTTATTGCGATGTTTCAAGTTTACTTTCAATACAGGGTTTGTGTGCATTCTACGTGCCTCATAAAAGGCCGGGATTGAAAGTTTTAATCGAGCAGATTTCGCTGAGTTCGGAATACGTGTTTACAATGCACTGTTTTTCGAAGTCAATTTTTTCCAGAACGTTTAGGAACACTGATCGACAATACTGCTAAATTTGGGCGATAATTGTCAAGACGCCGAGGTGCAGTTCGATTTTGGGGCAGGGCGAATATGAGAAGCATTCCACGCTTGAGGAAAGGTTCCGATTGTTACTGAGACATTAAATTAAATTGCGTGAGCGCCGGAAGGGCAGAAATGGAATAAACAAAATTTCAAATGTTTGAACTGTGATACCATCAGAGGCCTTTGCATCTTGAATATTTAGTGAGTAGAAACAAATATTTACAGTAATATCTTGATGAATCAGGACAGTTATGGAAATAAATTTTATCACCTGATAGCAGGTGAGTTTTTAGCTTGCGCAATCTACTGTAATGTATTATGCTTGACAGAAGGATAGGTAATTTGGGGTTTATGAAAACATTTTACAAAGTAGTCATTAATATATCATTCAAAGGGCATAATCGAATAGAAATTTAAGAAGAAATTTGCAATTTACGTGATCCCGAGGAATCTCTTCAGTTTGATTCCAAAACGGTCATTTGTGTTTGTAATTTACTTTTAAAGTCAGACCGACATTATAGTAATATCGATTCTTTGCGTTCTATTTTTATTTGATTTTTATACGGAATTTCGTAACTTTTTTTGTCTCTCTTTCACATTTTCAGAGGTTTTATTACACTTGAAGGATGGTAAAGGACTGAGTTCGCGTTCTGGCATGAATTGCTTTTAATGTTGTAACATGGGGCCGCGGGACTGTTGTACCGAAAATCGCGTTTTCCATGGTGGCATGTTTATCGAAAAGGTTAGATATATTATTGTTTGAAGACTTACTACTTTAGTATTAAAGAGAATGTTTTTATTATAAAACAGTTCAAAACCAAGGAGGTTTGGCACTGATCTTCGAAACATAGCCTCAGAATTATTACTTTTGTAGTCCAAGTAGCGAGGATTTTATTTTTGTGCTTATATTAGGGTATTTTATAGATAGAGTAAACCATTAATAAGCAAATCATGTTTTGAAGAAAAATTAATCACCTACACCCGAAAACAGATTAATCTGACCGACTAATAATTCCAAATAAGGTCTGACAACAATCATAAAGTGTGATCTATCCAACACCTGTTTCAGGCTCCAATATTGATAAGTGAGAGTAGGGCAAATTTTCTAATATTAGTAAAAATTTTGTATGAATTAAAAAAAAAAAAGTGTAATAAACACTTTAATCGGGCACTGAGTTTGTGACAGGTTAACCTTCAGATCGCAATTGGAAATCAACCCACATGAATTTATAACATATCAACTGAATATTTTTATACATAATCTTAGCGAACAATGCGAAAGGGGAATAATTCTCTATATTTCGGGTATAAAACTCCAAGTTTAAATAACGGGTGGAACACAAGTAAAAAACAACAGGAACAAAGGTAAAAAAACAGTTTCATATTCAATGTTCCAATTTATGGGATTTTGCAAACATAAATATTCCATGCACAGTAAGAAGAATTAGTGTGGGAGTGAGCGTCTACCTTTAAAACTTAATGTCAATGCGAACAAAAATGCGACCCGCTCCACCCGTCTTTTCTTTTAAATTGCACTTAATTACAAATCGAAAGACAAAAAGCCTATATTCCGAGGAGTTATATTAACCCGGAATACACACGAAAAAGTCCTGATTATTAAATATGGGTAAGATTTTAGAGCACATGATTTATACGCTAACACTTTACAGTAAACTGGTTTCGTTCAATCCAGATTATAAAATATTATGAAATTTCAAGAAAGTGAAATACAGCAAGCGTAAGTGGAAATTGGACATATTAGGAGATGAAAAGAAACAGACACCACGAGAGAGAACTGCGAAACAAAATAAAGACATGTGTGAAAATATCTGGAGGAAGTTGCAGGGATCAATAACTTCGCACAGGCGAAAATTAATGAGGATTTCACGAGAGGCCCGGAGGTGAAAAAGCGGAAATACTCTCCCCTCTCGCATGTCCGGATATTAGCATAACACGGTAACAGAATTCTGAAACGCGTGTACTGAAGGAAACGTCGACGGTGTTAACGCTTTCGTTGCCAATTTATGAGATTAAATCGGCAAGTATAAAAATCACGTTTCAAAACTTATCCAAATTGATGATTTTTGAAAAAAGATTTTTGCTTTCGAACAAAGTGTGTTGTACAAAATTATCCCTTAAAAAATATCATGTACAATTTTTTGAAAAAACGAGTAGTTTTTGCGATATTTCTGGTTGAAATTAATGAAATAATATAGGTTTCACACCAACTGAGGGTCACGAAAAATTGAAATAATGATAGGAAAAATAATTCCATTAGTAATATCTAGATGATTAATATGGAATATTTATTTATGTGAGCTTTCTTTCAGGGCCTAGAGACAATTCTAATTTGTAAGATTTATTTTGATGAATACGCGCGTGGTGTTGCCGATTTTTCTTATTCTTTTAATTATAATATGAAAAACAAAAAGAGGCTATTATATCATTTATTAATGTTTATTGATTTTCTATTTAGTTACTTAGTTTTTTTATATTTTAATCAGAGACAATTATTTGATAGATTAAATCAGAACACGCCACTTGAAAACGTGTTTTTAGATTCCATGGTCACCACACTTCTAACCACTTGTAGTAATTTCGCCTAATATAACATCTCCGGACTGCTCTTAAAACCACAGTTTTTCCGTTGGGTAAGAACGAAATATTTGGTGTTAACGATTAAATTAGAAATTACTAACGAATCGAAACTCGTGATATATGTTATGTTGTTTATGTCTGATTTTTTTCTTAGTATCTGCTAATTTTTCATATTTTACTTCCCAATAGTGCAAATTATTTTAAAACTACATCTAAAATATGTTCTTTTTTTACTAATAAAGTATTAACATCCCAAAAGCTGAAATTTAAATATTTTGTCTTGTTTCTTTTATGCTGAAGTAATTATCTGTTGGTGAACTTAAACAAATACTTAATTCTTCCTCTCATAAAATTTTTCAGAACTTTTTTCCTCACTTCACAACCACTCACCATTCTCCTGTTACCACGCACAAAATTGATTCCTGAAAGATTGTGTAGGAGCTGATTGATATTATTTTGCTAAGCAATTAATTTTCCAAATTCTGTCATGAAAACTGCTTCACACTCTAAGTGATATTCATTAAAACGGGCAGAACACACTATATTTTGAAGTTATTTGGAACATTTCAAGGCGTTTTTGCATTTTTCAAAAGGATATAACGTCATAGATTTCTGCAAAACATAACTAAAAACACATTTTTTTTGCAATCATTTCTTCTAAATTCGTACTTAATTTCCTAGTTATGTTTTAAAATTTATTTACGTCAAAAACAGTTACAAATTGTGTGTGACGTGTTATTGGGAGAAGTTAGTTTCAAGTTACATTAATGTCCAGAATCAAAACAAGGGGCCATCTCAGCATTTGATCAAGGATAAAGTAAACTGGACGAAAATCTGATCGAGATGAGAGTTGTTGATCCAGAAGCTGAAGTACAATACTTGTTACATGTTTTTTAGAATTGTATAATTAGTGTTACAGGTTCTTTAGAATTATACAATCCATATGGTAAATAATACATTAAATGTCATTGTTAAAACTAATATTACTTTCCTTTTCGATAGTCTCTAATTGTATAGAAACAGTTATGCAGCAGAAAAGATTTTTGTGACTAAATTTTGTACCGGATTTAATCGTGTAATGACAGCCGGCAAAGTGGAAACATGTATTGCAAGTTTATATTTTGTAATGAGCAGTTGATACTGTCACCTGATGAATATGACTACTACGTCGAGAGTTATAGACATCGGCGTTTGCTGAAGATATATTCCCGTTCTTAAGTAAGTTATTTTTGACAAAAAAACACCGATTCGTATATCAAGAGACAAGGTAATGGTAAAAATACCTTGATTAATACAGAGAGGTTTATAAGAATCACGTGGGTGGGACTTGTTTATTAGTTATACAATTCTTTTATGTAATTTATGTCTGGATTTTTAATTAAGTCATTTAAACGTATTTCCCTAGAATCTTACCACATATCTCAGGCGGGAATGAATATTCGCGAAATATACACAACCAGCAGTATGGACGCTAAATGAATTTGAAATAATTCTGAAAGCGTAGCACAAAGAACTTAATTTAGTGTTCAATTAATTTAAATGGACGTTCCATTTCAGGTTTGACTGAATTGAAAGGCCTACAAATTTTATTACCATAACATCAGTCAAAATAATTCATTTTTATTGAAGTATAGAACTGTTGATTTGAAATGAAAAACTGTATTGAAACCGTTTTCTTTTCATTTACTATTAATTTGTTATTACGGAACCAATTAGAAATATCTGATACTGTATTATATACGGGTTCTTTTATGGCAAAGAATATTCGTATCATACGCAAAGACAATTGTTCTTCCATTTCCATTCGTCCAGGGCATAACGTTTACGTATAGTAGGATTATTGATGGAGATGAAGAAATTGCTTTCACTAAATATGAGGCTGGCCATTTCGAGAAGTTCTGGACTTCAGATCAGGAAATGATCATGAAACAATAGGAATTATTTTTAAATGCTTAACCAGTTCTTAAAAACACAACTTCACAAACAATTCAGTGTATATCATCAACATCCCCCGGAAAGAAAAATGACGTCTTCACGGTGTGGGCGTTTATTCAAGACGGCGTTCACTTCAGCTATCTGTAGTTTTTTTTGTCTTCGGCAGGATTGCTAGCTTATGCGCGCGCATCCCGAACTAGCCAGAAAGCGGGCTCGGCTTCGTACCTTTATAACACATATACTGCAGCAGAACTGATAACAGATAGATCTTAACAAATTTCGTCAGATGCCAACAGCAGTACAACAAGACCTAAAACCAATGTACTGTAAAATGACGTAAAATTATAGGATTTTTTAAAAACACCAACCTATTACTCGTACATTAAAAATTATACTCTTAAACATTGTGGTTTACATAAAAATAATTTTTACTTTCCTGTATACGTACGTATACGGATATATTTACGTAATAGTGGGAAAGTTATGTATTGCTTGAAAACATCGATTTCGAGATTTCAACAGAAATATACGATTTGGGGTCCCCTGATGCCGAAAAAGAGTTATTTATTTAAAAAAATCCGTCCGTCCGTCTGTTTATGAGTGTGTGAACACCACTGGCGCCTCAACCATACTTACTATATTTTTCAAAATGGATATTCCCCGTTTTATCTGACTTCACTCGAGGCGCCGCGATTTTGAAAAACATTCGCCGAAATTTGGGGATAATTTACATGAAGCCCTTCGGATATTTACAAAATTTTCCGCAAAACGGATCCAATTTCATTCTTTAAATTTCTTGTAAGAATAGAGTAACATACACCTATAAAAGTGTCATAAGTCAGATTTTCAATGTTATCTATGAATTTTCGAAAATTTGAAAATATTTCGGGATTCTTCTTACCACTACAAAATTGAAGATAGAAATTTTTCCTTCAAATAAAATTTGTTCTGCATAGTGAATTCTTTCATTAAGGTCCTGTTCATTTTTTAAAAATTATAGTTTTCGCGCAATATTATGAGGAATTAGTGGTTTTAAAAAATTACAAAAACAAGATTTTCTCAAAAACTGTTCCGTTTGTAGGGATAGTTCTAAATGTACTCTATAAGATGATATAGACGCCATATTGCTTCATTTTTTTTGTTTTCTGCAAAATTACAAAAATTTAATTTTTTGACATGTCTCTCTCGTCTGTAATATTTATATTAGCGGCAATTCGTTCACTATTTTATATTTATAAGTACATGTACTCTAAATAATGTAAAATATAGTTAATCGAAAACTCTACCGCTTATTTTTGTAAATATAGCTCAAAATTTCGCATTTTCAGAAATGTTCAAACGCCATTTCCTCAGAAATGGCTCTAAATTTTATCGTCAAACTTTTCGAATGGATTTCGCGCTCTTTAATAAGACGTAAAATTCATTTCGGGGTATATTATGTTTTTTTCTTCTTCTAAAATTACATAAAAGTAATTATTTTGAAAGATCTTTCACGCCGTTAATGCGCACATTTGCAGTATTTGTAAATACCATTATATTTGTGAGTTAATGTGCTTCAAATTACTTCATATGAAGTTCTTCAAAAGTTCAAATTTTAAACTTACAATAACGATGAACGTCATTATTTTAAAAACGGTTTTGAAGTTTTCAACAAAAAATTTGTTTCGTGGCGACGTTTTACTGTCCTTTAATATTCTTAAAGTAATATTTTTGTTTTACCATTAAAAATCGAAAAATTAAGAAAATTCGAAGAAATTAATTTTGGGTAACAATAAATGGCAGCTGGAAAGTGAATGGGACTAGTCCAGACTAAAAGATTTGGAAAACTAACTAGCACGAAAAAGGCTGTGCATTTCTGTACCACCACTAGTTACTTTGTAGTATAAGTTCACATACATGGAGTTATATGCACAGTATAGAGATAGTTACGTAATGCTGCGGAAAATCGATTTCGAGATTTCAACGGAAATACACGTTTTGGGGTCTCCTGATACTGCAAAAGTGTTCTCTTTTTCACAACGTTGGCCCATCCGTTGTTCCGACTGACTGTCCGTTTATTAACACCACTAGCGTCTAAAACACGTAGGATTTATTCCAAAATGGATGTTGCCCGGTCAATCTGGTTCCAATTGTAGGGCTACGATTTGTAAAATGTTTCTTAATATTTGGGCGTACTTTACAAGAAGCCCCTGGGACGTTTCAAGAACATTTCTCCAACGTTTTTGATTAAATTTTGTTATTGGGTAATGTAAAGGAAGTTCAAGAGAATAATGAAGGTCTCATGTTCGTTGAAATACCTGCTTTTTCAAAAAATTGCGAAAGTTTCATTTCTTGCTGTCTTCCTACAAATACAATTATGAAGATAAGAGTTTTTCCTTTGTAATGAAGTATGTTCCATAAAGATACATTTTGAAATAAGATCATGTACAATATTTCGAAAGTTTGAGACACATTTGCGAAATTTTGCACGAAATAGGCATTTTTTAAATTTTGTTTAAATAATATTTTCTCCAAAAGGGCACCAAATATTTAACTAAATATTGAATTCCGATAGCGAAGAGGCCCATTCAGAGAATTGTGTATGTCTCATTTTCGTTGAAAAGTCTTAAAATTCAAATTTAGTTCGGCATTTTCCTGCACTACAATTACGAGTATAACAATTTATTTTCTTCATTGCGTTCATCAAAAATAGATCTTTAAATAATGTTTTTGAAGATATGATAATTTTTGCATAGTTTTGATCATAAGCAAATTTTATTTTCCTAAAACCAGGTTTCCTTAAAAACGTTACGAACGTTTTTGATTTAATAGTGCGAAGAACGTTCAAACACATCTCGTATTTGTTGAAATACTGGATTTTTCAAAAATATTTAAAAATTGAAAATGTTTAGGCGTCTTCCTGCAACAATTATGAAGATAAAATTTTTTTAATTACTTTCTATATTGGACCAGATTGGAGACCAGATTAGGTCCAAACCAAATAGATTTTGTGACTATTAGTGATTGCGTGAAATTAGTAGGAGTGAGAATAATTGTGGTGAAACACTACGTGTTAGATTAACGGTGCGTGAACCTAATAGACGGGTATTGTTTGGTTCTAAATTAAACATTTAGAATGGTAACGAAAATAGAAAATCGCCAAGACGAGATAAATTGGCACAGTGACGTGATAACTGTTCTAATTACGTACATGCTCAATGTGAAACTGTGAATTAGTGAATGTTGTCGTGACTGTGGACAGAAAGGGATTGTACTGAATTACTTAAAATTCATGCAGAGATAAATGCGGGAGCTGCTATTCCTTATAGCTGACTATTGTGCGCCGGAGAGTTGTACATGGCGGTGGCCAGCGCTGGGCGGGCGCGTGGGGAAGCCCGGAAGGAACTTCGCAGCGCGGGCGGCTGGCGGAGAGGCCCGAGCGCTACAAATCAAGCCGGAGCGACGCTGCAGACACGGCCTTCAGGCGAGGGAAACAAGAATCCAATTCAATACGTATTTCAAGGGCGGACGAAACTGAGTAATGAAAATCAGAATAAGATCAGGGGGATCATCATCCCCCTGATGAGGGTGAATAATTCGAGTATTGGTTGAATTATTGTAGGGAAACATATCACTTTAATTAAAGAAGAACAATTAGCAATGAACATGAAATTAATTTTCTTAATGAATTTGTTTTATTATTAACAATAATTACAGATAGTCAGTATGTGTACTGTGGTATTGTTAATATAAGAAGTATTATTAATAGTTAAAGAAAATCACAATAGAGTGTTATTTTGTGTGATTTGGTAAAAATAAATAAATTTTTTGTAAAAGGATTCATATCTGTAAACATAATATTCATACAATAGAAATCATGATCATGTAGAAAAGACAAGATTTCTGAAATCCTTAGATGAACAGGCGAGTCTGAAATAATGCTTATGTCACCATGTCAAAAGTTATTAAAAATGAGTGTGATTGTTTTTTGTTGTTTTTTCTTATAAACATTTTTTTTAAATTTATTAATCCAATACATATGATCAACAAGGTTGTCACCCCAATAAGATCCTTGCCCCCTTTACTTAATCAATTTTATCAACATAAGAGTAATGTGTGATCGTTAACCTACCTAATTATCTTATGTTCCCATTAAAAGAGAATTTTAGGGTAAGTACCGTCAGAGTATATAAAACAAAGATGTGTTATGTTACACCATTTTTAATTCCAGAATGGCTGGATCAATTTTAAGTATATTATCTATCTTGTTGAATTCATCTCCGTCCGGAATAGCAATAATAACTAGTACAATGTCGGACAAATTCACGAAAACAACTACATATTCATGTTATATGCAACCCGCAGCACATGACAAGAAGTTTGAATATATATCGTTAAATACCTAAATGAAGCGTTCTAAGATATTGCAAGTTAACATTTTGAGGTCAAAACCTCAAGGATGAATTAACGCTAAACTGAGAGACGACAGCGAGAGGATCATTGCAGCATGAGACCAACCAGGTCGTAATAGCGCTGATAGAAGGGAAAGACGACGGCGAGGCGGTGCCATTCAACAGCGTCGATGGTTGAACTGAGGGTAGTCTGTGACTCCTGAAGGAGCATTTGTTCAAAAGTAGTTGAATTCTATTGGAAATGCGCTAACGTAAGTGATAAACGAACGGACGGATATTACACGGGCTATTGTAAGTAAAATGTATTGTCAAATAAATTTTATCTATCAATAAATCCGTCTGTTAAAGCCGACTTAATTTAAAAACTACTTATTCTATAAACACGGCATGTAAACACATTGCAGACACTAGCCATGGACAAAGTTAGTTTTTCTTTTACAGTAACCTGCAACACGGCAAACTTTTTCACTCTATATCGTTAAATAACTCTTTAACGTAGCGTTCTAGGACATTGAAATCTGAAATTTTGAGGCCAAAAACCACAAAGAAACGTTTCTTACAACATAATCTGCAGTATGGGATCTTGAAAATTCTATTACATTTTTGTTGGTCCGGGTCTTCTCGATATTAACCCACCTACTCAAAAACGTGCGAAATTCGCAACTAAATGTGTACGAGTGAGATAGAAATGCAGACAGATAGAGGGAGAGAGAGAGGGGGACTGCGATCGAGAGAGAGAGAGAGAGAGGGAGGGGCGGAAAGAGTCAGAGAGGAACATCGCAAAGGGGGACACAAGAAACGGGACGACGAAGAGATGGGGAGACAAAGAGAGGGGAAGACGAACAGATAGGGAGACGAAGTGAGGGGGAGAGATGAAGAGAGCGGAGAGATAAAGAGTGGGGAGAGACGAAGAAAGGGGGAGAGACACAGAGAGAAGGAGAAAGGGAGATGTAGAACTGAAAACGTCTGCCGGGTTCCGCTAGTTTCTTAATAAAATGTGTTCATGAAAAACATCTAAAAGTAATGTAATGTTCCATTTTTCGAAAATATGGGAACGTTCTGCAAACTTTTGTGTCAAATGAAGGATTTTTTAAAAATTTTTTAACCAGTTTTTATTAAAAACGGCATTTATATTAAATTGGGACCTTAAATAGAGAAAACATTAAAGAGAATTGTGCAGGTCTTATAATGATTGAAATGCCTAAATTTTCGAAATTAAAAAAATTGAACATTTTTCGGCATCTACCTACAACTACAGTTGTGAAGATATAATCTTTTTCGTAATACAATGTGTTCACCAAAACAGATCTTCAAAGAAAATCACGTTCAATTTTTCGACAATATGAGTATTTATTCTGTAGCTTGGCGTCAAACAATCGCCCGCTTCGAATTACCTGTGCTTCGTCAGTGCAATTTGAGAAGTGTGTGGAGGCCTTTGAAGGCCATGTAAGTTAAAATTTGTATATTATTTCATATTTCTTTATTAATTTCTTACATTTATGCTTTTGTCACACATTTACAAATTTACCTTTTAAAAATTATTTAAAAACTATTTGATGATCCACTTTTGTTTATGAGTTGCGAGGAATATTTTTGCTTTTTCAATAGATTGATACATTTTCATTAAAGGAATCCAAAAACCTTAACTGAAATTAGCTCAATTAGAATTCCTCTAATAAAAATTCGATTTGAATGTATTATGGAAGAAAAATTGCTAGCCTTCAGGAAATATGAGATTGTAATGCCAATGGTTGTAATGCCAATATGTCAATGGCAATGAAAAAAATCTATTTGTGGGGACATGATTTAGCTGTATCAAGCGCAGTTATAATCATCGTAGCCCTGGATAGCCGAGATGGCTAGAGTGGGTGCCGACTTAGCGCTTCGCTTTGAAGGGATGCAGGGTCGAGTCCCGTCTTCGGCATGGTTGTTTGTCCCGTCTTTCATGTATGTGTATGGGGTGGAAAGCCTTGTAAGTGTCTAGTGTCCGTAGACCGCGGAATCTACATCTAAAATTATAGTTTGTAATGAGTTTTACAAAATATGAGGATTCATATATGATAATTAGGAATGAAATTGCGGTATAAATTGTGTTACGTAACCATTACTATGGGCGAAAAAGTTTTACCAACTAAGGATGATTTTTTACCAACAACTTATTTTCATTGTATGCAGTATATATACCGCGCAGACTGAATCGTTAAAGTGAAGGAAACCTCTGGGAACAAATAGCAGAAAGGAAAAATTGAAGGTCAAAAATTTGTTATTTTGAGATGTTACACTAAAATATATTAGCAACAACTGGCGTTATATGCCAGAACATTTCCTTTTGGCACGTCCTAAACACACTAAAAGATATAAGGTGGGGGAAATATCACAAATACTATGCACGTCTACGCTATTAAGTTTTTGACGCCTCCTGAAATATATCGAAATTGGACTAGTTTGGCTCTTGTACAAAGCCCATAACCTTTGCTTGTGAAAATTGAAAAAAGATGAAAATTTCGAAAATGTACCTAAGGTTGTAAGAGATTTTGTCCTAGATTTTTGCAGTTATTTTTAGAAAAACACGACGTGCATCGCCCCACAACCGTGATCCGATGAAAATCCACCACTCAGGTCACAAACCCCAGGCTGGAGACACTGTAGCGGGAACGGTATTCTTCTTGTATTTATAGTAATCGGAGACGAGAAGGTCCAACCTGCCCTCCTCCTCGGGCCCACGAGGCGCAACCTCTGCCGGGCGAAGCGTCGGTCGTCGCGTTTTGTTCCGGTTCGCTGTTCCCGGCGTGCAGCCTTAGCGGGCGGTCGCAGGGCGCAGGGCGGGCGCCGCGTTCGCGTCGTAGCACCCCCACCCACGCTCCGCGCCCCATCCGTCTGCGGCGGCGGCGCTGCCGCTCATTACAAGAATCGTGCGCGAAATGCGGTGGTTCGCGTCTCCCACCACGATCCCCGCAAGCACTGCCGCGCGTGGACCACACAGCCCTCGAGGACTCGCCGCCCATGCACCATACACTTACAACCCTCACACAGCCCATTCGCCGCCATTCACCACTACAACCCACTCTCAGCCCATTATTCTCCGCGCACTGGCGGCGTACTCCGCACTGGGAGTCCATTGCACGTTCTGGATGTTCGGGGAAATATTTGGAAGGAAATCTAAACGGGGAGGCCTAATCAGTAATGCGGACTTGAGACGAAATCTACCTCAACTTCAGATGTATGGTAGAACATATGATATTTATCATTATCATCCTAAAGGCAAAAAAGTGGCATGCCGCTGCCGCCATGAGCTTTCCGCTGTCCTCCGTATCTCGGCATAATTTTTTAATTGTGATTCGATTTGCAGGTGTTCTAAAATTTTCATTCTTGGTCTCCCTCTTCGGCTTTTTTCATTTATTCTACAGTCCGAAATTGTTATTAAGACTTCATCATGTCTGAAAATGTGTCCAAATATTTTTGCATTCTTGTGCCAGATGGTTTATAATAGGTATCTCTTCTCCTTCACTTTTTCTAAAATACATTATTTTAAGTTTTTTAGTCCAGAAAACTCCAAATTTTTCGCCACAACCACATCTTACAAACTTCTAATCGACTCCTGTTCGTTTGTAAAAGTGTTCATCCTTCACAGTCCTGGAGGACTGTGCTGATAGGACCTTCCTGATCAGCTTTTCAGAAATTTCTTTCCATATTACAAAGATTTACAGATTTAGGTTGGTATTTGTGAGAAAATTTATTTTCTTTAGAAACAACTTCTTTGATACTGTAATTGGCTTTTTTTATTTATATTGTGCTTTTATTTTCTTGAAAGTTGGCGGAGGTGATTTGCAGCAGTGGACTGTAATTTGGCAGGTGTGACCTTTTGCATATCATTCCCTGTCCTCCTTCCAGAAATCTTTAACTGTTACCTGAACAAAGAACCACCACATTTAAAGCTGTGAGACTTGTATGAAGCTGAAAGGTAATTAATTGGAAGGGTGTCACCATCACTCAGACGTAAATAAAGGCATTGAAGTTAATACATATAATTGAACTCTGAAAAACATTACAATGAAAGCTGATTGGTAAAGGATGGTATGCTACATGAATGCATACATTATTAAAATGAAGAAACACAAAACAATAACATTATGCCATGTTTGATTATTACGTGAATTGAATTTCTGAATTTATGATTGGCATACTAACATTGAAAATAGCATCACGGCCGGAGTCAATGGAAAGTAGATTTTCCGGGCTGGTGGGCCGTGATACAGTTGGCATTGAACGGCCAAACGTTTCGTCCACGTCGGTGGGGGACATCCTCAGTGGCAGCAGGGTCGCGGGCGCAGTCTTCGGGGCGGCAGCTGTCCTGCGACTGGCGACTGGAATGTTAATTTTGATGAGGAATCTTTGGAGATTTCTTGCGAAAATTTTATCATTTTCTGTAAATCTTTTACTGAACTAGCTAAGATTGCTATACAATCAGCATATCTTAAACAGGGTATTTCTTAACCACTAAATTGCATGTCCTTTGTTGTTGCATTAAAATGTTTGAGTGCTTCTTCTATAAAAGTTATAGAAATATTGGAATAAATGGGGTTAAATGCTCCATTTCAGACCTCCACTTTAGTTTCCTGGTTATGGATGGTTATTCTTGCATATTGATTATTATAAAAATTTAGGATAATTCTTCGGTCCTTCCAGTCTAAGAGTACGCATTTCATTATCTGAAATAGTATTATCCAGGGAACCTTGTCGAATGCTTTCTCCAAGTCTATGAATGCTATTTATGTGACCCTCTTCATATCCAACCTTCTAACATCCTCCTCAATGAAACAATAGCCTCTCTACCTCTTCCTGACCTAAATACAAATTGATCTTCACCATAATTTGGTTTAATTTACTTTTTGTTCTTTTTTATTATTGTGATGAGAATTTTTTCAGCATCGGATATTAGGATAATACTTCTATAATTTTCATATGATGTGCTACATTCTTACTATCCCGTATACGTACGTATATTCGTAGTAATAAACGTAGTATAGGGAAAGTTATGTAATGTTATGTAATGCCGTGGGAAATCGATTTCAAGATGTCGACTGAAAAACACGTTTTGGGGTCCCTTGATACCGTTAAAGTAGTTTTATTGAAAACGTCCCTCTGGCCGGCCGGCTACTTGATGTCTGTAAACACTACTGGCGAAGGATTTTTTTTCTAAATTGAAGAAATTACTGTCCATCTGGTTCGAGTCGAAACTTTAAGATTTTGAAAAATATTCAAAATTTGGGGGTACTTTCCATGACGCCCTTCAGTCATTTTCAAAATTTTCTCAAAAACTGCTAAAAATGTTTTCCCCAAATTTCTTGTAAGAATAGAGTAATATAGGCTTATGAACGAATATGTTCTTCATAGTGAGTTCTTTCATTAAAGTCAGATTCATTTTTTTTAAATTTGTAGACTTCGCGCAATATCGCGTGCAATATGTGCAATTTAAAAAGATACAAAAATTATATTTTTCGAAAATTGCTCCATTTTTTTTCTTCTAAATGGTAGGTTCTTTGGTAGGGATAGTGGTAAATGTATTCTACCAGATGACATAACGCCATATTGCTCTATTCTTTTCTTTTTTCAAAAAATGTAATATTCTAACTTGTCTCTCATGTTGTTAATATTTTTATTGGCGGCAATTTTTTCACATTCTTGTATTTATGAATATATGTGCTATAAATAATGTATTATAAAGTTTCTCGAAATCTCTACCGTTTTATTTTCTCGGGCTCTCATGTTGTTAATATTTTTATTATTATCGTCAATTTTTTTCTTCAAACATTTCAAATGGAGAGTGACAATTGCACTCTTTAATATGACGTTCTGTTCATTTCGGTAAATTTGTTTGTTTGTTTTTTTCAAAAATTACACGATTTAGATTTAGGTTTATTTAATCATAAAACAGTAATAACTGTATGTGACCTATGGGGGAGAAGATTATCTGCGCACGTTTTCTTGAGTTCCAAAATCCCTTCCCGTCATTTTCATCATTTTCATTTCTACAAATAGTTGAAAGATGAGTAAACGTTTAACATAAATAAATAAAAACAAATTTTAAAAATCGCAAGATTAGCAATATAGTCATTCCGTTTCCGAGTTATAGAAAACTAAGTTATAGAAAAGTATAATTTTTCTGCATTGCTAGAAAAATAGTAACTCTCCTTTACTTCTACTCTTACAATTACAAGCAAAAGGAGAGTTCAACAAAACGTGCGCGTAGTGAAGTTACATATACGTCCAGAAGCAAAACGGACTATCTCAGCATTTGCTCAAAGGATCAGAGAAACTGGACAAAAACCTGATCGAGATAGGGGTCATTGAACCGGAATAAGGACTGACGTCACCATACCAGCTAATAGAGCTGACATCACTTCGCTAGACAAAAAGAAAGACGTTCTTCTGATTGACATTATCATTTCACTCTCTCACAATATCAACAATAGCTAAAGCAACATGATCAGCAAATACAAGGGCCTGGCAAATAAAGTTAAGAAAATGCAGAAAGTCGAGAAAGTTTATGTGAGACCCATCATCATTTCGGCCATAGGACTAATTTCTAAAACCGCGACGAAACACTTAGAAGTCCACCAATTAAAAAACTACTTATCAGAAATTCAGAAGTCTGTGATACTGGACACTTGGCATATTGTGAGAACGTTCCTGGGAGACGAGCTTGACTGAATTCAACTCAATTGCCATTAAACCAATCTGCAGGGACACTCAAGGCCGTGTGGATGTGTATGAGGGAATGCTTATAGTGATACAATAGTGGATGGTTTATGTAAATATGTTATTTCTATTACTTATTTAAATTTACGAGTAATTTGCCTTGTATTCTTAAACCTAAATTTTATTTCATTTGTGTTCTCATGAAGCAAAACATTGTTTCAACTATAATACGTCTTGAATCTGAATTCCGATGTATTCTGTAATGACCAACCTTGTTTAGAAAGTTAATAATTTAAAATAATAATAACAATAACAATAATACCCCACCCAAGGAAAGAAAGAGAATTTTCCATCGTAGGCCCCCTGGAATAGCCGAGGAGATGGCCTAGAGTGGGGTGCCGATTAGAGCTTTCGCCCCCTTTGAATTGATTGGCAGGGTCGAGTCCCGTCTTTCGGGCATGGGTTGTTTTGTCCCCCCCGGTTTTTCCCATGTATGTGTATTGGGTGGAAGCTTGTAAGTGTCTAGTGTCCCGTAGACCCCCGCGGAATCTACACTAAATTATGTTTGTAATGAGTTTTAACAAAAATATGAGGATTCATATCATGATAATTAGGAATGAAATTGCCGGTTATTGTGTTACGTAACCATTACTATGGGGCGAAATAAAGTTTTACCAATTCTAAGGATGATTTTTTACCAAAAATTATTTTCCCAATTGTATGCAGTATATATACGCGCAGACCCAAATGTTAAGTGAAGGAAACTCTGGGAAAAAATAGCAGAAAGGAAAAATTTAAAGGTAAATTTTGTTATTTTGAGATGGTTACAAGCTAAAATATTAGCAACAACTGGCGTTATAATGCAAAATTTCCTTTTGGACGTCCTAATCACACTAAAAGATATAGGTGGGGGGGAAATATACAAATACTATGCACGTCTACGCTATTAAGTTTTTGACGCCTCCTGAAATATATCGAAATTTGCTAGTTTTGGTGCTTCGTACAAAGGCCATACCTTTTGCTTTGGTGAAAATTGAAAAAAGATGAAATTTCGAAAATGTAATAAGGTTGTAGAGATTTTGGTTCCTAGATTTGCCAGTTATTTTTAGAAAATACACACGTGCAATGCCCACAACCGTGATCGATGAATCGCACTTCAGGTCAACAAACCCAGGCTGGAGACACTGTAGCGGGAACGGTTTATTTTCTTTGTATTTATAGTAATTCGGAGACGAGAAGGTGCCAACCTGCCTCTCTCGGGCACGAGGCGCAACCTTGCCGGGCGAAGCGTCGGTCGGTCGCGTTTTGGTTCCCCCGGTTGTGTTCCCGGCGTGCAGCCTTTGCGGCGGTGAGGGCGCAGGGCCGGGGGCGCCGCGTTCGGCGTCGTAGCACCCCACCCGCTCCGCGCCCATCGTCTGTGGCGGCGGCGGGCTGCCTGCTTCCATTACGAATCCGTGCGCGAATGCGGGTGGGTTCGCGTCTCCAGCACGATCCCCGCACGCACTGCCCGCGCGCAGACCACACAGCGCTCGAGGACTCGGGCCGCCAGCACCTTACTTACAACCTCACACAGCCATTCGCGCCATTGCCGGACTAAACCCATTCTCAGCCATTATTCTCCGCGCCTGGCGGCGTCTCCCGCACTGGGAGTCCATTGCACGTTTGGATTGTTAGGGGGAAAATATTTGGAAGGAATTAACCGGGGAGGCTAATCAGTAATGCGGATTGAGACGAAGTCTACCTCAACTTCAAATGTATGGTAGAACCCATATGATATTTTCATTATCATCCTAAAGGCAAAAAAGTGCATGTCGCTGCCGCATGAGCTTTTCGCTGTCCTCTTTATCTCGGCATAAATTTTTGAATTGTGATTCGATTGCCCAGGTGTTTCTAAAATTTTTTAATTTTGATCTCCCTTTCTGTTTTTTTATTTATTCTACAGTCGAAATTGTTATTAAGACTTTTTCATAATGTTGGAAAATGTGTCCAAATATTTTTGCATCTTTGCAGGATGGTTATAATAGGTATCTTTCTCTTCACTTTTTTCTAAAATACATTATTTTAAGTTTTTTAGTCCAGAAAACTCCAAATTTTTCGCCAGCAACCCATCTTGCAAATTCTAATAGACTCCTGTTCGTTTGTAAAGTGTTTTCATACTCACAAGTCCTGGAGGTTTTATCTGATCAGCTTTTTCAGAATTTCTTTGCCATATAAAAGATTTAAAGATTTAGGTTGGTATTCTGTGAGAAAATTTATTTTCTTTTAGAACGACTTCTTTGATATCTGTAATTGGCTTTTTTAATTTATTTGTGCTTTAATTGTCTTGAAGTTGCGGGGTGATTTGCAGTCAGTGGACTGGTAATTTTGGCAGGTGCTGACTTTTGCATCATTATTCCTGTCTCTTCAGAAATCTTTAATGTTTAACTGAAAAAGAACCACCGACATTTAAAGCTGTGAGTACTTGTATGAAGCTGAAAGTTGTAATATTGGAGGGTGGTCACATCACTCAGACGTAAATAAAGGCATTGAAGTTAATAACTATATAATTGAACTGCTGAAAAACATTACAATGAAAGCTGATTGGTAAAGGATGGTTATGCTAACATGAATGCATACATTATTAAAATGAAGAAAACAAAAATGCACATTAATGCATGTCTTGAATTATTACGTGAATTTGAGTTCTGAATTTATGATTGTGATACTAACATTGAAAATAGCATAGGCCGGAGTCAATGGAAAGTAAGATTTTAGGCTATATAGAGGCTGATCAACTTTCGCTAGACAAAAGAAAGACGTTCTTTCTGATTGACATTATCATTTCGACTCTTCTCACAATATAACAATAGTAAAGCAACTGATAGCAATACAAGGGCTGGCAAATAAAGTTAAGAAAATGCAGAAAGTCGAAATTTATGTGAGACCGATCATCATTTCGGCCATTAGACTAATTTCTAAACGACCGCGAACGAAACAACTTAGAAGTCCTCAATTTAAAAAGCACTTATAGAAATTCAGAAGTCTGTGATACTGGAGCACTTGGCTATATTGTGAGAAAGTTCTGGGAGACGGAGCTTGACTGAATTCACTCAATTGGCGCATTAAACCATCTGAGGGAACTCAAAGGCCGTGTGGATGTGTAATGAGGGAATGGTTATACTGACCAATAGTGGATGGTTTATGTAATATGTATTTTTATTATTATTTAAACTTTACGAGTAATTGTTTGTAATTCTTAAACCTAAATTTTATTTATTTGTGTCTCTTATGAAGGCAAAAACATTGTTTTCAAATATAAAATAACGTTTGAAATCTGAATTCGATTATTCTGTAATGCCACATTGGTTTAGAGAAGTTAATAATTTAAAATAATAATAACAATACATAATAATACAATAATAATTAATACAAAATAATAATAACAATAATATATAACAATAATAAATACAACATAATAATAATAACATAAAAATAATACAATAACAAATAATAATATAATAATAAATAAGTAACAACTAATAATACCCGTGTGGGTGTCGGGGATTTTAGTAGAAATAAGCACCAGGGACTCTGTGTAGAAGGCGACTAGTCGGAGCAGCTCGTCCGCTGTCATCCCTAAACATCCCGTCATTCCCCACAAACTTCTGTGTGTTCATTGCTCCACTGTACTTCTCGTGGCACTTACACATCATTTGTTTCTTTCTGTCTGCTAGGGCTTTATCTTAGCTCTATGCGGCTTGCATTCTACTTGGTGATACTCTTCCGCCACGACGTCTATAGCTAATTGCGAGGGCTTAGGGAGTCGTTCACATATATTGCTTCTCTTATTTAACTGCCCTGTTTCTCTGTCCGCTTGTTTTCGTTCCTTAAGCTGGCGTGCTCAAAAACGCTAGGGGAAGGTGACCTGAGAAAAAACCAAGATGGAGGATTGTCAGAATGGACAGTTCGGTGCAGGGATGGAGCCCAGTACCGGCGGGTCGGTGGTTGGCGCAAGCAGGCACAGAGCGTTTTTCACGCAGCGACTGAATGCAGGGGTTGGGGTCACTGCGTCACCAATGGCAGATAGTGCTAGACGGGCAAGCTTCGCGGACTCGCGTAATGAAAGTCTGCGAACCAGGGTTGGAGGAACCTTAAAACCCCGTCCAGAAAAAATCCGGAGTTTAAATAATGCAAAAGAATTGAAAGTTTTGGAAATCACAAAACTATGATGACTATTCAAGAGAACCGCAAGCAGTACTAAAATACCTTACAGTAAAAGAATGAACGAATTTAGATAAAGTGAGGCCGTTTTTATAATAGAGAGGGTATTAGCACTGCGCTGGTTCTGTTGCGTAAAAGACAATACAGAAACTTCATCTATACTCTTGTCGAAACAGTTATTGGACAATCAAGGTAAAAAAAAATTATAGTAATTGAAGAAAGATAGCAGCTGTAGTGTTGAAGTAAGTGCTCAACGGCAGACTGAATCCTGCAAAGGTGTTGTAGTTTTGCAGTGCTTACTAAACTGCAGTGAAGAGGAAATAGTTTAAGACTTAGCTTTTCAAGGAGTCTTGCTTGTCGTAGGGCTAACAATGAGGGGGATGGACAATATAATTCTTCAGCGTCCATGTCTGAGTTCACGCGTTGTAAGTTACCACAGAAGATTTAAAGAAGTCATTCTCGTCTAACCGAGTACGAATGTTCATTTCCTCAACGGCAATGCAGTGCTTTTTTCATGTTTAGGATTTGGACACCAGCATCTAGTATGTGGAGAATCAAAGTAGTCATTGTGGTAGCCATTTCATAGTGATGATCCATGCTAGATCTATTCAATGGCATTAACTTGCAGTGGACAACATTCATCCCGAGGTTTCAGAGATGCCCTATATATAACAAGCGGCAGCAATTACACAAGTTAAAGCAGACAAAAGTCAACTATACTGAAGCAAAAATTGTGAGTCCTGAAAATAAAGGTTAATATACAATACGTGAAGGAAAGAGAGGAAGTACTTTAAAAACAAATTTACTTCTTCTAGTAGTGAAAGAACTAATGCCTGCAATAACCGCGATGCATAGAAAAGTAAACTTCAACGAAATTACAAGAATAAAATCAAACACAGAAGATTAACACAACCACTCAAAGTGACATGGTACTGAAAAAGACGATTCAAGACCCCACAAATGAGGCAGAATGTATCAGTAGATGGCTGCAGCCATACCAGCAAAGAAGTTCTGACAACAGGCTATCGAAGTGATCGCCTCGTTTCTCTAAGAACACCGAGGAACTTCCTCAACCAAAAATGAATGATGACAATGATCAAGACACACCATGGCTCTGGAGACAAGTTCGATGGTAAGTGCTGAAAATAATGATTAGCAAAGTCATCGATCTATGCAAACTCGCGTAAGAAGAGAAAGAAGAAAGGATGGCCAAGGAAAAACAAGAAAATAAATACCCCAAGATTACCGTATTCTAACAGCAGAAAACGCATTTCCAACAGATGGAAATATAATTTTAGTGGATATCAACGGCTGTATCTGCATTAACTCTGGGGTGAGCTGAAATTGCTACTGGCCATCACACACCAATGTGTGTGTGGATTACAAGAAATCATTTTAAACCAGAAGACGTTTTCAATTAATATGATTATAATTAGATATACATATTTATATCAGAGGATATAAACCTTTTCGCAGTGACGTAGAACTGAAATAGGAGCGAGCTAGAGGTGGTGTTGCCAGATTGATCACGGCAATCTCATCCTGCTAGTCGTTTGAATTGCAACACCTCTCTACAAGCAGTAGCTGTAACCCTACACAAGCATTGAAGCTGACGGTATGTTGATAATACTTACCCGATGCCCTATGGCGAAATGAGATCTACAAGACCTGTCGATAAAACAGACTCGCATTTTCTAATATAGCGGACTTCCAATGCTCCCAGTACCAACATGGGCTGTTTCTATTTGACAAATGGACTCCGGTGCAGAATCGGATGACCCTGCTACTTAACAACGAATAGACTTTTTAAAACAGGAGCAAGCACTCATTTTATGTAGAAAATGGTCATTTCAGCATAGATCCTCTAAATTGTAGTTCCAAATTTTGCAACTCGGCTTGACGGCGAAAAGCACTGCCAAGATCTTCATGAGAGTGATCATTTTCCTCTGTTGATATCCAAAGAACACAGTATCACTTACCAAAACGGTGTACGCAACCGCGCAGACGTGGTCCAGCTTTACGCAGACATATACCACCAATTAAATGTCAGTGGAAACTCAGAGGAAGAACGTTACGATTTCAGCAACACTGTTTGTCTTTCGCTGTAAAATACATTTCCACAGAACTGTGGCGGCTCCCGATCTAGGATTTAGTACATACGGAATCGGAGACCAAAGAATGCCATAAGGGAGAAAAGGAAAGCTCAATAGATATAGAAGTGCACCGATCAACCAGACAATCTTATTGCTTTAAGCGTCCTGAGTGCGCTGCTGGCTCGCAGAAAATACTAAGCAAAAACTATCAAGCTGGGAAAAGTACGTACAACCATAACATCGGAAACTTCAGTCACGAAAATATGGCAGGAAATCGCTAATAAGTGGGAAAATGTTTTTCAGTCAATAACATGCATCGAACACGAAGGAACTAATATGAAACCTGACGAATAGCCAATGCATTAAGGACGCAATACTCAAAGCTAGTGACACAAGTGCTATCTAAAGACTTTCTCGACAAAAAGAAAGAAGAAGAACAATTAAGTTGACTTTAACAAACAATTGGGATATGCCATTTAACGCTTCTTTTACATGGAGAGAATTGGCAAGACGCCATAAATGCAGCTGGAGACACGAGGAGGAATCAGACAATATATCCTTACGCATCTACGTCGATTAGAAGAAATATGTCACTTTGCTAAATTATATAAATAACATTTGGACACAAAGTATACGCACAAGTCCTGGAAAGAAAGCGATAATAATTCAATTTTAAGGCAGGCAGAGGATCATTAAATCTGAAATTATGCCCGGTATCGCTGGACATGCTGTTAGGAAAAATATTGGAAATGGTCAAACCGGCTAAACATTGGTTGTCCTCGAAAGAACAACTCCTAAACATACAAGTGCGGTATCAGGCAACATCACTTAACAAATCGACCAGCTTTAATAGTATTCTGGAAAACGCAATTCAGAAATAAATTCATCAAAAGAAAACATTAGTTACTGTATTCATTGACCTGGAAAAAGCTTTCGATAAGACCAGGCGAATAACATTCTGGGTAGCAGCTATATATTGGCAAATAGAGGATATCTAACAAAATTTATATCCAGCTTCCTTAAGTAAAACATATATTCAGTTGGGCATCTATCTCAGAAAGCTAACGTACTAGAGAAGGTATCGGCGCAAGCTCTCCATTGAGTGGCACGCTCTTTATTATGAGCGATTAATGGGGGATGTTTGACGGCATAAGAAGCGTCAATAGGGAAAATGCATGTATGGTAGATTACATTGCTATATTTTACTCCGCCATCAATGGAATGGGTCAATTCAAAATACAAAATGCCATCAATAATTAGCACAGAACAAAACATTGTTTTCATTTACGCAGCCAAAACGAAATGCGTTTCACTTCAGTCGGAAAAGAAAAAAGTTACGAGATCTGAGCTGGCGCTGATGGTGTTCCACTGACATAACATGAACGGCAAAATTGCTTGGTTTTGATTTTTGATAGGCATTTAACATGGAAGAGCATATAGAATATACCTTGCGTAGATGTAAAACAGCTCTGAATGGGTAATAAGATGATTTCCCAATATAAATTGGGGAGCAGATTAGAGAATCTTACTGAGCGCTGACAAATCATGGTGATGTCCAAAATAGATATGGATGTGAAGTGTACTCTTTCAGCCAGAAATCAAGTTTAAGGAAATAGACCGTTTCAGCAATGCAGTTCTCCGGTCATGCATCTGGCGCGTTTCCCGCACTAGTCCTTTTGCAAGAGCATTACTGTGAAACAGCACATGTGCGCTACATCACGACGACCAAACATGCTACTGAACTATAGATAAAATTGCTGTGTATACGAAACATTTAAACATCAATTTGATGACTAACGCTAAGCTAGTAGAATATTTTACGATCAAAGACCTCAGCTACTCGTCCAGCAACATCCGCCGCAAACGAGATAGCCAAGTTGCCTACAACATCGTTTCTACCACAGTTTTTGAAACAGAACCATATGATATTACCTCAGTTTGGATGTTGAAAATGCGAAGTAAGGCTCGATACTACCAGTAGAAGAAAACAGAATGCCTGCCCCATAGATTTAAAAGTCAGATTCAATCCGTTCTCGAAGCACACATGACAAATACATCATATCTACCACAGATAGTTAAAAAAAAACCATCAAGTGGAAGCGCAATTTGTAATGAGAATTGTCGAGGCTTGGGCACTTCCCCGCAATTGAAGCAAGTGTGTAACTGCTGATATTATATGCAGTATTGCAGTCTTTGCGCACTGAATACTCTCGATTCAGGAAAAGGTTTCGTATTGCACAGACTAAGTCTTTGTCACTGCATAGACAGGCGCCACTGTAGATCCACTGCTACAACGCTTTCATAGCATGTGCCATTATTAGAGGCGCGAGGAAGCTCAGTTTTACGTTCACATCTGGTGCCTGGACGTGGGTATCTAGGCAATGAAGAAGCCGATTTGCGCACGAAATGCCGGGAACATCCATAGAAATGGATATTGAAATACGACCTCAGGATGCCAAAGGAAATGCCTGTCTCGAAGTGCATTCCTCACAAGTAATGTGGCAGACCACGTGGAACAGTCTTCACACGAAACCTACACCCATTAAACAAAATATCAGTAAAATGGTCACCAAATGTCAGGCTACCCGACGAGAACAAGTGTGCATAACCGACTAAGAAATAGGCCATGCAGAATGACTTTCTCATACAGTTAAGAATGAAGAACATCTTTGCACCTGCGAACACTTCTGACAGTGAAACATATTCTGACAGAGAGTGCGAAGATCTCCTAGACTTAGAAACAGATGCGGGCATGAGAAGGCCAACATGAAAAGATCTGGAGACCGAAAGCAATAGCACTGCGAAAACATACAGTCTTGAAAGAAGCCCAATCTTTTCTTTCAAATTTAGATTTAAGATATGAGTAATTCAAATACAGTACGATCAGTTAAAAGGCTAAAGCCTTAATGGCTAAGGCAACTCCGCAACTCCCACCAACTCCCCAATCCCAATCCCCAACTCCCAACTCCCCCCAACTCCCAACTCCCTTCCAACTCAACGTCCCAACTCCCCCAAGTCCCCAACTCCGACTCCAACTCCCAAACTCCCGCAACTCCACCCCACTCCCAATCTCCCACTCCCAACTCCTACTCCACTCCCAATCCCAACTCCGCAACTCCCTAACTCCCAACTCCCAACTCCCCAACTCCAACTCTCAACTCCCCAGCTCCAACTCCAACGTCCGACTCCCCAATCCGCAATCCCCAATCCCAACTCCAACCCAACTCCCCACTCCAACTACCCAACCTCCCAATCCAACTCCCAACTCCCCTCCCCAACTCGCCAACTTCCCCAACTCGCGAACTCCCCAATCCGGCAACTCAACTCCAACTTCCCCAACTCCCCAACTCCCGCAATCCCCAATCAACTCCCAATCCCCAACTCCCCAACTCCCAACTTCCC
>BOPP01000586.1:0-10669 GCA_017312745.1 Gryllus bimaculatus | reverse complement strand
CAACACCATACTGGCTCCAAAATGACTATTGCAAGTGATAAGACAATAGTTTAACAATTACAAATGATTACAACGAAGCAAAATACAACCCTTTCTTTACTTTGACACTAAAGTTTTCTTAGGTGTAGTAGCCATATATGACTGTAAAAAAAGGGAAAAATCCATAAAACAAAAATAATCGTCTTTACAGTCGGTTCGTGCATATTTATCTCGAAGACAGGGAAGATGCCGAAGAAATATTACAGTATTATATGTCATAGCGCTTTGTAAACGCACATAAACAGTAGCTAACGACACGTAGCACTGATGTAATGGGGAATTATCTGGAGCACAAACTAAGTGGTCTTTTGAAAAAACAAGAAAGAGAAAAATAGCATTATAAACCTAAAAACATGACCAGGGGAATCCAGTAAATATAATGTCTTTGAGCGACGGCATAAAGATGAGCCGACGAGATCGGTTATACTTAAAACAAATAAACAATTATATGTAAATAAGGAAAACATGAGATAAGGGAATGCAACAAACTGTGCCAAAAAAGGAAGAGTGATCAACCATTATTATCCCCTAATAAATGTTTACAAAAATCCCACCTACACTCTTCTACCGCATGAAATGTGTTATTTATTTAATATTTTCGACAGTTTAACACCATTTATCTGATTGGAAAAAAATAAAAATAATGATGTAATATATGCTATCTGAAAAACTTTTTTTCATATTTTCTCAGCGCCAAATTTATCTGATTGGAAAATCGCCAAGTGTTTTGTTTTTGTTTGTTTGTTTTTAGTTTGTTTTTTTAAATAAATAAAAAACAATTTGTAATGTCTTAGAACAATGAATCAGGATGGGAAAAATCTCAAAAGTTCTTCTTAAAACAAAAAAATTATGTATTCGTCATATTTTTTCATATACATTAGTCACATACACTTTGAAAATGGCTGCAACAGTTCTCTGCATTAATTTCAGTTTATTATACATTTGTAATGAAAATTGTTCTGTTGACCAAAAAACAATGACATTTTTGATAATCGTACCAACATTTTGGTTAAAACAACAAATTCGCTTTTATAACAGAAAAGTGAATATTCTAATAACATTGAATACGAAGATCACTCAAAAATTTTTGAGAATGAGCAATAATGAGTTACTCAGCAACAATGAAAATATTTCCATTGTTAGGTGGAACTTTTAGTAAGAATATCGCGCCACTTTGAACACGCTCGGGAAATTTATTAACTTAGAAGGGCTATTTGTATTCTATTAGTTATTGTTCCTCTGCCAGTAACGATGGACCTAAACAGAAAGCATTTCAGAGCTATGATTTTGTATGACTAAGGTTGGCTTAGATACGAAATCATGCCTCGAGAGATTACAGCGTGCGTTTGGCAATGGTTGTCCTTCACAAGCCACTGTCTATCGATGGTTTGCCGATTTCAAAAGGGGAAGGGACTCTCTAGAAGATGAAAACCGTACTGACAGGCTCAACGCAGCAACAACGGATGGAAATGTGCTGAGGGTGGAGCATTTGCTAAGGGAAGACCCTCGTTGTACATATGCTCTGATTCAGGAAGTTTTAAATATTGGATCAGCAGCAGTGAGACATATCCTGAAAGAAAAGCTTCACGTTAGGAAGCTGTGCTGTCGCTGGATCCCTCACAATCTTTCAAATGAACAAAAAAGGGCGCGAGTGGATTGGTGTTGTGAGACCCTGGATAAGTTCAATGGAGGAAGATCAAAAACCATGTTTAACATCGTGACGGGTGATGAAAGCCGGATTTATCAACTTGATCCAGAAATGAAACGGCAGTCATTAGTGTGAGTCTTCCCATATGAAAATTCTCCAACGAAGGTGAGAAAACCCAGAAACGTTGGCAAAATGATGATTAGTTCTTTGTTCTCTGCCAGTGACCATATTGTGACAGTGCCACTCGAGGAACAAAAGACAGTCACTGCAAGGTGGTTCCCAACAATTTGCTTGCCCTGATTGTTTGAAGAGCTGAGTAAGAACCGTCCAAAATCAGGTTTGGGTGGAATCCTGCACCACCATGACAATGCCTCATCCCACACAGCCAGAGCAACAACTGAATTTCTGACAGAATCAAGGGTTAAAACACTGTCTCATCCACACTACAGTCCAGACCTGGCCCTGTGTGACTTTTTTCTTTTTCCTTATTTTATATATTTTATATTTGTAAGGAAAGAATTTATTTAATCATAATGTACTGTGACCTACCAGAAATCCACCAAGGCATTTAATAAAGAAACATTGCATATGACGTATGTTTACTTTAGAATTGGATGCATACCAACAGATTATATCAATATTTGCGAAGCATGACCCCGGGAAATAATGTTGAATTCATGACAAGACGGCATTAAAAATCGGCTCTTGGCAGCAATCAAAGTGACCGGTAATAATTTTGCAGACCTAGGCTGGGTAACATCTTGATGTTAGAAAATAAAAAACTTACGTTAATTGAGATTTGTACATGTGTAGTATATAATTTGTAATTTGAGGCTTGATAAATTACATAATTAAATAATCTAACAGAATACGTATATTCCTAGCAATTCACAAAATTTCAAAGTTCGAATATTACCAACCCCCAATAACCATGTATATTACCTCCACAGAGAATTTGTGATAATGTAATTTCAAAATTATAAACGCCGTAAAAATACCGGCAGGTACGAATGATGATGAATGATTAGAATTTAGTTCAGCTATATTTTTTAGGTTTTTTGCTAATATGCATAAAAATGCACATACAAATCATCTGTTTCTGCTCTTAGCGTTATTCTGTAATAAGAGCATTTTCCATTAGTTCCGACAATAGTGTCGCAAAATCTTCTACAACTACTTTTTACTCTTCTCCGGATTTGCTTAACACTTCCTTATTTTTCCCCTAAATTTTTAAGAGATTAAAACTCCACAATGTCAGTCTAATTGTGTTCACTTCTACCTTATTTATCGTTTAGTACGCAAATCTATTTAAACATTAAAATGGAACTGTTTTGAATGTTTATGCGAATAAGGTGTTTGTTACGTGTTAATAAGAAAACGTTGTTACTCATATACATTTGGAAATTGGTGTTTGTGCGCTTAAGAATATAAATGTGCTTCTGTATCATTACTCACAGTTTGTTTTTCTTCTCATTCACCTGAACTTCAAGTTCCAAGGCTATACTGTTTGAAGGTTTTTGCAAACTTATTTTTTAAAATACGTTAATACGGATCCAAATGAAAGGAAATCTGCCGCGCGGCGATTCACTTGACGCCTTCAACGTAACCTACATAGATCTACATCTTTTGTGAAATTTAATGAAGGACCGGCAATAACTTACTCCATTCAAGCATGAGGACGTGGATAGGTTATTAATGCAAAATGAACGGCAGTACAAACTAAGATTTTTAAATACGGGGTAGAAGGTAAACGGGAGAACATATTTCGCGCCAGTCATCAACGATTACGTATCTGTGGGTGGGCGATAGGGGTAACGATGGTAGCGACAGAGGAGAAGTACGCAGGAGTAACCAAAGTATTACCGAGTCTGATGGTTCTACCATTATCAATCACGACAGAAATGTTTTCAATCTAAATCTTTTTCTAAATTTTGGACATCAAAATAATGTTGAAGTGGATGAAATCGTGTATTGCATTAACAGATCAATGTTTTTCCCAAGTATTTATGGCTCATACTTCGAACGATATAGGTGTAAAATACCACTTGGAATCACTCGATATATTAGTAAAAGCAACAAACTTTTAGTTCAACACATTTTACAAGGGATACACAAAAATAAAACAAACACGACCCATTTAAGAACCATCATTTAACTGTTTGTAAAACATTGCATGGAAAGCAGAAATGAGCCATAATTGTACCTCAAAAACAACAATTTTGAAGGTTTTATGTCCAATCCTTCCATTTATTCCGCGATGCCAGAACCTGCCTGAAAAATTTTATTTACTGAAATTTTGACACACCAATAAAACGTGTATAACTAACATTAGAATACCTTTTTTTATTTTTGAATGGAAACATAAATTGTAATGCATTTCGTAAAGGAGACACATTGCAGATATTCCTGGCGAGTGGTTCCCAGATTGCGACGGCAACAGTGGCAAATGGAGAGTGGAGTCTGGAGTCCTGCTCGTCCTGCCCCAGCCCCAACAACACCGAGCGTGAGATTAGCCAATCCGGCGGCAGCGCGAGATTAGCCAATCCGGCTCCGTGTGATTTAATCATCGCATTATGCGGCACCAAATGTAGGATAATTATTCCTCTCGCTCCATTGCATAAATAAAATTCATAATTTACATAATACTCCAGATAACGCTTATATTGTTTTAAGGTGAATGCAACTACATTTTTGACTATTCAGTGCCGCATCCAAGAGTGAGGCTACAGCCCCGACACATGGGACATTATTATATGTTTAACTTTTTTGCCTTTTTAAGAAACCACTTATTTATGAAGTATCGAGGTTGTTATATTCACTTGAACATTAAATACCATTAAAAATAAAAATGTCATCCATAATAATTTTCGGAAACATTCCATTCATAGATACCTAGCTGACACCACCTACGCTCTAATTATTCATATCTCATGTAATATTTGTGAATAGAAAGTTTTCTAGAATAGACCAAACTGCGCTTTTAAATATGCTTTTCATAGAATTTCAATTAAATTTTTCAATATGCGGAAAGATCCATTTCTTTCGACCCTACCTCACAAGTAGGAGAAGCTAGAGATTTACTCCTAATTTATTCCTCAATTTTAGATCCGTAAGTCTTTCCTTGAAAAGGTTTTTTTTAAAATATCAGTATCAAAAATCAAATATCAAAAATACCTAATAAAGATATTTCCAAAAAATACTCTTTCTACATTCACGCCTTAAGAGGGTTCTTCTTAAGAAGAGAAAGTTATGTAATGCTGCGGGAAAAGACAGCGAATTTTCAGCAGAAAAACTTATTGCAGAGTCCTGGTTACGAACACGTGGACAAATACAGAGGCTAAATTTGGAAGAAAAAAAATCCTCTTACACGTGGTGTAGCGAGAATCCATGTTTTGTTGGTTCTTGATCCCGAAAATTCGATTGACGGCAAAACCTCCGTCTGGCCGTCCGTTAATTTTGGAGAGTTCTTTACTTGTCCCTCAAACATTTTCAAAATGTTTAAAAAACATTTCAAATTTTTTTGATTAAATTTAGTTTTTTAGTTGTGCGAGAGGCGTTTGCAAGAATGGTGCACGTCTCTTTTTCGGTAATATCCCCTACGTTTTGAAAATTGCAAAAAGAAGTTTTAAAGCTACAAAACTGATGATAGCGGTTTGGGCTCAGACTCTCTGCTGTACAAAATTAGGTAATTTGCGCTTGAAATATACGATTTTTCTCAAAAACCGCTCCATTTTTTCCTGTAAATCTTCTTTACATATGTAATAAAAGATGGTAAGAAATATGGTGCTAGTTACTTTTACTACTGCACTATACTATATTCACTACTACTACTACTACTATATTTCCAAAAATTAAAAAATATGGTTTAACGACTTTTGGTTAAATTTGTTGCTGGATAGCCTGATGGACATTTAAGAAAATGACGCAGGTCTCATTTTCGTTGAAAACTGAGTTTTCGAAAATTTCAAAAATTATATTAACTTTTCCTGCATCTTCCTAAATCATCAATTATATAGATAGAGATTTTTTCCTTTGGTTACCTAATGATGGACTTTGAAATAAGGTCAGATACAATTTTTTGACTTGAATGAGAACTTTTTCCGTAAATTTAAATGACATATTGGCAATTTTTAATTTTATTGAAACATTTTCTCCCAAAACGGCTCTATCGTTTTAGATTAAATTTTGTTGTTGCATAGGGCGAAGGACCTTTAAAAGAATCGTCCAGGTCTCATGTTTGTTGAAAACTCTGATTTTCAGAGAACTGAAGAAATTCAATACATTGTGGCGTCTTCCTACAACTATTATTATGAAGATAAACATTTTTTAAAATATCCCGTCTACGTACGTATATGTATGTAATAAACGATGTCGATTTCGAAATTTCAACGGAAATACACGTTTCTCTGTCCCTAGATACCGAAAAAGTGTTTCTTTAAAACGTCCGTTCGATTGTCTTGTGTGTGTGTGTGTGTGAATAACACTAGCGCTTACATTTTTTTGAAAATTTTCATAGTTTTTGCGCAATATTGCGTGCAATATGTACAGTTTTAAAAAAAGTACAAAAAATGTTTTCTGAAAAACGGCAAAGCTTTGGTTGGGGTACGGCTATATGTACTCTATAAGATGACAAACGCCATATTTCTCTATTCTTTTGTTTCTTCACAAATTACAAAAATATAAATATTTGACATGTCTCTCATATTGTTAATATTTATATTAGTGGCAGTTTGTCCACATTATTATATTGTTCTATGTAAGAACATGTGCTTTAAAAAATGTCATAAAATTTCTCGAAAACTCCACTAGCTTAACATTCTGCATTTTCAGAAACGTTCAAACACCATTTTCTCAAAAACTACGCCACATTTTTTCTTCAAGTATTTTGATATGTGCTAATTTGGCGTGCTAATGTGGCGTCAATGTGGCGTGATTTGATCGTGCTAATGTGGCGTCATACGGGTGTAATTAGGAACGCAGACGAGAGTGGTTTGCAAAACTGTAGATTTATTCACCGTTATCTATACCGCAGGCTCAATTAAACAACTACCCTGCTTACAATAAACTAAATAAATAGACCCACTGCAAGGAGAGAGAGAATTTAAGAACGGCTACCACACCGCAACATACTACCGATGTTCCCTGCGTGAAGCACCGCTCTACCTCGAGACCATGTACGCGTCGCGCAAGACACGACAATGAGTTGCCGGCCCCTCATCCTAGTGCACCCACTCGCACAGACACACGCATCACCTGTCGCCGCTAGCCTGGGGCATTGTCCTCCTGGCCTTATGTAGACCCTTTGACGCTACCCGCCGCCCCATTGCTTCCTCTCAACCGCCGCCCTGGCCACGGAAAGTCCCAGTGCGTCTTCACTCCGCCCTTTGTTCAACATCCGGCGATGCCCGCCGAGTGCCACGTTTGTCTCCGTTTGTACCGGGACACGCTACACTAATTGCACTCTTTAATATGACGTAAAGTTCATTTCGGTGAATTTTGTTTTCAAAAATTACACTCATGTAAATTTTTTGAAAGATCTCTCCCCCCGTTAATATGCACTTTTCCAGCAATTTGTAAACACTATTGTATTTGTGAGTTTAAGTGCTTAAAATTACTTCAAATTAAGTCTTTCAGAAAGCTCCAAATTGTTCTGTGAAATGAGCTTGAAAGTTCGAATTTACCATTGCGCTTAAACATAAGTTTTTTTCTTAAACGGCTGCACATATTTCAAAGAAATTGTCACTTAGAACTAAGTTTTACTGTTTTTTAATAATCTGAAAATAATATTTTCGCTCTACAATTAAGAAACCGAAAAATTTAAAAAAATGTGAAAAAATGTCTTTGGGCGGCGATAGACGCCAGCCAGAAAGAGTATGTGGCAAATTCGAATAGCTAGCCGAGACCAAAAGAAATCGAAAACTAACACAGGAAAATCTGTGCCATTCTGTAGCACCACTAGTTTCTTAATGAAATGTGTTCATAAAAAACTTAGTGCCATGTTCTATTTCTCGAAAATATGTATATTTTTGCAAAACTTTGCGTCAAAGACAGACAATATTTATTTTCTTAAAACCATTTTTTCTTAAAAACTACTCAACATTTTTTAAAAACAAATTTGGACCTTAGATAACATTAAGGAAGTTTAAGAGAATGGTACAGGTCTCGTGTTCGTAGAAGAGCTTAAATTTTCGAAAATTAAAAAAAAATGTTTAGACGTCTTCCTACAATTTCAATTGTAAGGATACAATTTGTACTTAATGCCTTTTTAAATGCCTACTTCACAATTTTAAATATTTTGCCTGCCTATTTCTTCAGCTTTTACTGCCAATAAATCCACAACTTAATTGAGTCCTATCTGTTCAATCTGTTTTTTGAACCAATACCTAATTTTCGGCCCATTGTTATTCGGTCTTACAAGATATCCCAAGATTTTTGTAGACAAATCATCATGAGATAGATATACATAAACAATGAAATACATTATCTTTCCTACAGAAGGGTACATGTTACGTGTTTCATGATCTATTTATCCTGATAATAACTGAATAATAAAATAAATAGTGTTTACAAATTGTCAACTACAAGTATTTCTACATGATTATTTTTTCCGTTTCGTGAGTCGGCCAACATGAGGGCGCGCGACACGTGCATCCCACCGGGGCTGTCTTAATTATTGGGGTAGGTGCACGTTACTTTTCTATTGGAGATCAGCATTTTAATGCTGATTCCATTTTTACACCCCAACTCCTAGGGGATGGGGTGAAATGATGACAAGAATGATGAAATGTTGAAATAGTCACACACAAACATGCAGACACAACATACAAAAACACACATACAAACAAACATTTTTATTGTTGTTGATGGTATTATTGTTATTATCAACATTGGTAAGTATCAACAATCGTAAGTTGAAATGAAGTGATATTGTGATGCTGAGGAGTGAAAGGACTAGGATGATGGGGAGGAGGTGGTAGCTAGGGTAATGGGAGGTGGGGGTGTTCGTGGGAATTTTGGAACCACCAGCGTCTTATGTGAGGCTGGCCGGCCCGAGGATCGAACTCGGACCCCCGGATCGCGAATACAGCGCGCTACGCACTGAGCCGCTTCGCCTGGTATTCGTATTGGTGTAATTATTATTGTTATTATTATTACTATTATTATTATTATTATTATTATTATTACTATTTCTTCAAGTCTCTCGCTTAGCGAGGTGCCTATAGCAGACACTGGGACCTTCGTAGAACCAAGGTGCCTGCTTCGCTTGCAAACTCAGGCGGTCAGTTATATCACTAGAAACTTTCTAACGATGCGTGCAGTACTCAGGAGAACAGCCTTTTGCATTATTTGAATGTGCCAGTTCTCAAGGCCAAGACTAGCAGACGATGAAATTAGTTCTTTGGAGATCAGTCCATTTGCAGAGATGACCACAGGGGCTACTTCAACAGATACTACGTGCCACATGTCGCTCTGTCCAATAGCCAAGGCATGATATTTTCGCTTCTTCTCTGCAACAGAGGCAACTATATTTCGATCTAAAGGGATAGCTATGTCGACTATAATCCCTTTCCGTGCAGCCTTGTCAATCCATATTATGTCACGTTTGTTGGCTTCGACCCTGCGATTAGTGACTGCTACATTCCAAAAGAGATTCCACCGTTTCGACTCCAAAACTGAATCCGGCTTCAACTTGTAGTATGGACCTTTATCTGAATCATCTCCGACTTTGCAGCCAGGGCCTGATGGGTAAACGCAGCGACGTTGTTGTGCCGACTCAGGTATTCTGTTTGCGCCAAAGCAGAACACCCGCCCATGATGTGCTGGACGGTTTCGCCGGGTTGATTGCAAAGGCGGCAGCGGTCCTCTACACTCATATCCCCGATTACATACTTTTGGTAATTGCGAGTGGAGGTTACTTCGTCCTGAATAGAAATGACGAAGCCTTCTGTCTCAGCAAATAGGCCAGATTTTGTTAGCCAGGAGACTGACGATCCCATATTCACGGCGTTTCCTTTGAGTTCAGCAGGATACCTGCCATGCAAACGTTTCTGGGTCCACTCACTCGGTCTATCTTCTTTCGTGATACATGGTCTTTCAGAGTCCTCTTGATTCAGGTTCAGTGGAGTAAAATTCTTGTCCGTGGCACTAATTGCTTCATGCAAGACCGTCGTTTTCTGAAGGAAGTATTTGCGAAGATTGTTGATTTGCTTCGCACACAAGAACTCAAACTCCAGAAGACCTCTACCTCCTTCGTTCCGAGGTAAGTATAGTCTTGCCATTGAACTGTTGGGATGGTGCATTCGATACTTGGTAAGAGTGGTCCTAACTTTTCGATTAAGCTCCTGCAGTGCAGTTGTTGTCCAGTGAAGAACACCAAATGAATACACAGCGACAGGTACTGCCCAAGTGTTGATAGCTGACATAAGGTTCTTTCAATTTAAAAAATTTTACAGATTTTTCACACTCTTTGAATAACTTTATTTTTAATATCACACCTCATCTGTGATTCACTTGTGCTCAAAAATTGGTTATTATTATTATTGTTATCTTACATTATTCACAGTATCTACTGGTCGGTATGTCAACCACACAAATGAATGACATTAATGATGACGCAGGATCGCTGCTCCTGGTTGCTTATTGATCTGAGAAAGGTTCAGACATGGCCTTCATGCTATCACACATACACGGCATGTAATCTCAAACATTCAACGAACTCACTTAGATTGGCATTCTGTGATCACTGTACACATTCCTGGTTATCGCAGTGAAGACACTCCAGTGCGCGTCAAAAGAGTGATAATTTTACGGGATCTTAAATTTTCTCTATTATAGGCTGAATCATTATTATAGGCTAAAGTTGTCACTTTACTGAAGTTGTCACTGAGATTGCGTTACTTCATGGGGCGAGATCGGTATAGCTTTTATCTTCTCTTGATATTTTCCCGATATGTGTGCGGTATTCGGGTACTGATATACTCG